>VURO01038757.1:0-13667 GCA_015108175.1 Pelvicachromis taeniatus
CTTCTTGTTATGCTCACTGTTTAAAACAAATTGAAAACAAGCACCAAAATGTGTTGTCATACCAATATTTAGACAAAAACTACACAGTTCAAAGTATTTTTCACTATTTCAATAACTCTGAAAGAGAACAATGAGAGCAATTATTAAAAAGTTTGTTGCGTCTAAATCTTAGAAGCAGGTGTTTTCACGGTGTACTATTGTTACCTTGCTTATCGCAGCAATTTCCCCTGTGAACAGTAGAGGGCTCTGTGTAGCATAGTATGGGTGCTTGTCGTGGTGCTTTCTTCATCAGTGCCCTCAGGTAAACTACTTTAGATGTTGATCCGTTTTCCTGATTGCAACAAAGCACGTGAATGCATCAAAGTCTGCACTTAACGAATTTTTTATTTATTTTTTCCTGTTTGTTTGTTTTCTGACCCAGGTTGCACACTCGCAGGAGGCGTTACACAAAACTCATTAAATTCACTGCAATCCGCGAGTGTTCAGTGTCAGTAAGTTTGCAAGTTGGCACAGGTGTTTCACCCGCCCTTCCTCTATGGGACCACAGGGATCAGAAGTCAGGACCTCGCCCTCTGATTGGTCGCTCTTAGTCAGATGCCGCGTGAGCTGCGTGGTGTGAATGTTTTGGGAATTTGAACTGGAGTAACCTCGGTCATGTCAGGATAGTGTGACAGTAATATCGTGCAATTTAAACCGCCCCACATCACACCACAGAAGCGTGCTGAGTCATGATGTGCTGAGCCTTCACTGGTAACGTAGGTTCAGCTTTTAGTAGAGCTGCAATCGGCTGACTCGAACTTTGATGCTGCCACGCTGGAAGATGAGATAGATTTAAAGTAATAAAATTATTATCCGGCAGAAGCCACTCAACTGGGATTTCGAAATTATACTACTTTAGTCCTCTCCAAGTCCCATTAAAAAAATATTCTCTGCAGATGATAATATAGCATATTATTAAGAGGACAAAAACATAAGGCCTATCTGCAAAGACAAACTAGTTCAAACCCTGTATACCAACAAAAGTCATTTTAATCTAAAGTATTAATCTGCGAGTACTTTTAGTAATACACTTTGATGCCAGACTGTTTTTATGTTCAAATATTTGTCTTAGAAGCTTTTCTGCTTTTATTTAGATGAAAGGAAACTCACAGCACACACGATCATTTTGATGTGTGAGATATGAGTATATCCATATATCCAATTATGTTTCAGTTATAGTCCTTTATGAGGGGAAAAATGTGCTTTTATGCCACTCTGTTTGGTAACTATTGTTACATCACAGAGACACAGTAATAGAAAATATAATCACACAGTATTAAGTGTATGGCACAACAATGTTCAGTATTTCCAGTGTCTGTGACAATGCATTGTCTCTATAAGAGGTAAATGCACTTGCATCTTTGTTATGTCATCCAAATTAAATAGCTATTGGTTATTGTACACACATACACACACACACATACATATATAGTGTTTGTTAGATTGTCACTTTGACCATTTTTTTAATAAGCTTTGAGTTTTTGTTAGTAGATCCTAGTTCATTTGAAAGCGAACCTCTGTTAGCTTTCAGTGAGTCCTGTCTCATTCCTTGTGTTTTGTTTTGCTTCCCTTTAGTTTGAAGCTACTGTCTGTTTTTGTATTTATTCCTGTCTTATTTTGGTAGTTACTCGTCTCTAGTGTCTTGTGTTTAGTTTGACTTCCCTACTGCCTCATTTGTCTTCAATTACTATCATCCACTTCTGCTAATTACCCTCATGTGTATGAAAATATAGGCGTCGTCTTCGCATCAGTGTTTGCCATCAGTGTCTGTTAACCTCCCTTGTGTGTTTCTGGTTGCGTGCGCTTGTGTGTCTTTGGATTTCGCCACTTTATTTATGAACTTTGCTTTAGACTTTGTACATCGACCAGAATAAACAGATTGCCTTGTATTCTGCCACGTGTGCCCACGATGTGACAATAAGAAAAAAATTATGGGCAAAGTCTTTTACTTGTGTCCCTTTGGCGGGTCCACCTAAGGACTCCAAATGAGCAGGGGCTTGCAATTCATGCTTCTAAATCAGGAATAGAAGATGGAGGAGAAAACAAAGTAATCAAATAAAGACTGTAAAACTTCAACATTTTATTAGACTTTTCCACGATGTCATGTGGCATTAATACACAAACAACATAATGACACTTAAGCAATTCCAACTCTTCACTTACAGAGCAAATAAAGAACAAAGGCAAAAACAATTGCATAAAATTACATGATCAGATTTTGGAATCACTCTTTTGAGACACACACTCCTTAATCTCCTACACTCTGACATATTTAACTGGTCTCTTGTGACCACACTGGTCCAACATTCCTCTCTGGCCTGTGTAAACCAGGCGGAGTTTATATTTGACTTGAACACTTATGTCAGCTGCACTGGATGACTTCTTTGCCACAAAAGCCCAAAGGCAACCAGGAACGTGTCATCCCCCAAACCAATCCAACCGGCTTTTATGTAGACACTCACACTTGGTTAGAGTTATAGAGTACGATATCACTGGAGATAATTTAACAGTGTGATAAATAAAAACCCTCATTTTGACATATTTTGAAGTCAAAATGAAGTTGATTCACAGATGTTGGCAGAAGTGTAAATACACTCATAATGGGCATGAATGTCCTTGTAATTTTGGGCTTTAAATTGTTTATTAGAACAATTCATTTTCTAGGGTGTAGTGGTTGTAAAGCTTATATCTTTATTGACTTAAAAAACAATAATTGGGTGAAGAAGGATGAATTTCTTCTGGATTTTTTCTATTCCCTACAGGGTCAAAAGTATACATACACCTCCACTAGAATCTGGCTAAATGTCTTAGCAAACTGCACCTTGACCAGACACTTTTGTATCCATCAACCAGTCTCTTATATAATCTTAGCTGCATTTTTGACAACTATTCTTGGCAGAATTGGTAGTGATCATTTAAATTGGTTGGTTTTCTGGCACACCAACATCTGCCTTTTAGGTGTAGACCACAATGTTGGGGCTTTGGGAAGGCCATTCCAGCAGCTTAAACTTAGCATGCTTTCCAAAATCAGTTTTTGATTTGTGTTTGGTCTCATTGTCCTACTGGAACACCCAACTGTGTCCAAGTTTCGACTATCTAGCTGTGTATTTGAGGTGAAGTTGATAAATCTGAAGGTAATCCTGCTTCTTCGTTATTCTCTCCACTTTGTGCGATGTACCTTTACCACTAACAGCGAAACAGCCCAGAGCGCGATGGTGCTACCACGCCTGACAGCTGATACAGTGTGTCACTAAGGCTAAACAGCTCATTCTTTGTCTTGTCTGATCATAAAACTTTGCTCCAAAAGACATTTGTCTCGTTCATGTGAGCAGCTGCAAATTTCAGTTAAGCTTGAACCTGTCAATTTTGGAGGAGGGGCTTCCGTTTTGGTCAGCATCCCTGCAGTTCGTGACCACATAAAACTGGCTTTTTCTTGGGCTTTCATTGTTCTCAGTGTTAGTCGATCCAATGAGTGCTGTCAAACAAATAATTTTGAAGAGAAACTACTAATGAGAAAGCAATAAACCTTGGCCTTGTCAAGTACCTCCAGCAGCACTTATTAAGATTTAAATGGGTGTATGTATATATTTGTGTCTGTATGTATATTTTTAACACTATGTGGATTAGAGAAAATTCTAAATAACTTCAAATTTGTCCACCCAATTCTTAATTTTTAAAGTCACTAAAATATATGCAGTATATTAATTCCACTCTGGGAAATGAAATCATTCAAAAGAGATCATTCAAAGCCCCAGATTATAATGACATTCACAAACGCAATGAGTGCATGTAAAACTTTGACAACTGTAGACACAAACAAGGCATTTATAACTATTAAATTTGTAACTCCTCATTTCCAATAGTTACTGGACAGATTTAAGATTTGAACTTAAATTATAAGATAGATTTATAAATTTGGGGTGTAACTAATACTTTCCCCCTCTGATAAGTCTGATTGTATTTTATTGCCTGTTAAACCAAGACCGGAAAGCCCAGTGGCTTCTGGTATTCTTACAAAACTTTACAATGAGGTGAAAGAGAGGAAACCAGCAATTACTCACTTTCGAGGTTGAATCTAGATCGCTGAGACCAAATCTCCTCAATGAGTGCTTAAGAAAGTGTATTTTCATTTATTTCTCTGTTACTTAGTTAAAGATTCCAAGATAGACGACGGCAGTAATAACAAGGAAAAGCATTTAAATCCTATAAGACGTTCTTATGGAGTTAAAATTGGATGCTTCTTCTTTCCATGTGCCTTGCCTCTTGAAAGCCATATTAAAATATGTACAAAATGCTTAGCAATCATAGGCGTATTTAGCTTTGTTCCTGACACCAACTAAAAAAAAAAAAAACATTGTGAAAGTGAGAACTGTGTATGTGTAAACCAAAACGTCTCATGGAACTAGTCTAAATGTCTGACATGAACAGCGCAGGTTTATTCAGAATCATAAAACCCAAAGACACAGAGAGTGAAAACAGAAATAAAGGAGCAACAACTGTTAATGGAATTACAAGTGTATTGAAAATATTGTGAATTTATTTCAGATTTTTAATACAGTAGACATTATCAGACTGAAAACAGCTCAACCCCTCTCTCTCCTCATTAGGAAAACGCTGCTTTTGGCGCTCTGGACAGCCGGCGTTGTTGTAATAGTATATAATGCCATCTGTTTTGGCAAGTGCTCTAATGATGTCCTCATGACAGCACCTTTGTTTGAAGTTTTTATGCCGAGATGCTGTGATGAGTTGAGAGAAGCTGGCACCATCCATCTATCAGGGCCCAAGTTAAAGCTAAAGTGCGAGACCTTTGGATAACAATTAATTTACATTCACAGAGCTGGGTAAGCCTAATGGATAAATCTCTCTATGTTTAGTTAAATTAAAGGATTAAATATCAAGTACAGCGTTAGCTCAGGAAGCCTAAACAAGATGATCCACTGATATACATCTAATTTACAAATACATGGATCTTATGCTTCAATGCGTTCATGGGAAGGACCACAATCTGAAAAAAAGGAAGAACTGATCAACGGCTAGGGCAATGGCGATCACCACTGGTGTGGCTTTGTATAACTGCTCTCAAAGCCATAAAAGGGAAACAAAAGTTTCGCACTGCAGCTTTAAACCTTACGATTTAACACTCTCGCCAGCTGTTAAATTTTGTACCGGACTCTTTTACGCTTAAATCCTACCCTCTGTTTGCATTTCCTTAGTGTTGCCATGCTACGTTTGCCTAAAATTAAACATGATTTTAGGAGAAAAACAATGTTCCACTCAGTGTAAACATGGAACTCAGAAGTCAAATTTGTTTTGCGGTACTCGAACATTTTGGACTCAACTGACAGGAAGCGAAGGAATGGATGCAAGTCATAAGGCATTGGGTTGGATCCTGACTCTTAAGAAGAAATGAACAATTGCTCCATTTTTCTGAATTTTTCTTTTAAAGATATATTTTTACAAGGCCATCAGCCAAATATCGGAATGCAGAAATATCTTTATCGGGTTAGAACAATATTTTCTTTTGCTTTTTTTTTTTTTTTGAAAGTCAATAAGAAAGAAAAAGTAATTAAACACATAAATAATCTAAGCATTCCACACATCAGAATCAAATATTAACATGAACACTGATGCACCTAAAATTCTGAAATTACAATGACCTTTGTAGCACATCAAAGGGAAACCAGACCCTGTTTTAGAAATCAACGCGGCGCCAACGGTTCTGATGATCCAAAGCGATGCAGCTCCACAGTACGTTACAAAAATAGACGCAGTTCTGCCTTCACAGTCACCGACACAACACCTCACTACAACACCTACTACAGTATATCGCCATGCATGGGTGACATGTTGTTTTGAAACACCAGAACTGCCACATGACCGGCTGCTACACCTATCAGGGAGCTCTATGCTGCAGATGTTTAAGGACAAAAAAGTCACACGAGTTGGATAAAATCTGTTAAGCAAAAAGCCGCTCATGCCACAATGTTTAAAAAAAAAACAAAAAAACAACTCCAACAATCATGTTATGCAAAGAGGCGACTTAGTGTGCTCTAGTGGACCACAAAGATGGTTGTAAAAAATATTGTCATTTGACACACTCTTGGCACTAATGATATAATTCATCCAGCACCCAAAAACTCAGTTAAATTTTTTATCTTTCTAAGGTAAAGTTGCATTTCTCATTAAGTGCTTACGTTGAGCAGCAGTTTCATTCTAATATTAAACGAGTTCCCTACATTATCGCGAGAAAACTCCGTCCAATTATTGCACAGCTAATCTTTTTCGAAGTGCTTGAACTTTTCTCAATAGATATCCAGTGTAGATTTCTGCTAAAGGCAACCACAGTGTTGCACTCTGCAGGTTGTGTAAAGCTTTGGCCTACTTGTTGTCAGAATGCTCAGGTTAATAAGAAGAAGGTCTGGGTTCCCTCAGTATTATCTCATATTTCATTAAAGCAAGCATTTAAAAACATTTTTTTTTTTTTTTTTTGCAGAAAGCAAAACAAACATGACCTCTCAACCTCTTCATTTCAAATCTAAACTGCTCAGAAATTAAATTTATTTATGAGAACGATTGAAAACTTGCTGTAAACTACAATAAAGGCAACACTCTTGAATCAGTAATGTACCTTAACAGTTAAAATGTTACTCCATATTTAAGTGCTCCACTCCTTGTCAGTTTTGAAGAATAATTAATTCATACTTACATAAAAATGATCGGCTACATAACTGATCTTCCATGAAGAATGCACACTAAAAGTGGCAAAACAGCGGAAATGGAGGTGACTTTTAAAATGTATCTAATTCAAATCTTTTTTTTTTTTTCCATCTTGAATAATTTGTTTAGTTACAGCTACAAAAACCACAAAAACAAGCAAAAATGTGGTCAAGGCCCTTATAAAGCTGACTTTCATCCTCAGAGAATGAGAAATGTATAGCTGTCAAAGGACTGTGGAGATTCTTCTTATCGGTCGTTTTGCCTTGAAGCCGACCACAGTTTAGCGATCTTAGCCACTGCGGTGGCTTCCGTCTCCGGTGCGCTGTAACCGGGCCAGGACCAGCTCACGGGACACCTTCTTGCGGTCTTTGGCCAGGCCCAAGAAACACATGAAGTCGATGAAACAAGTGGTAAGGTTCAACTTGCAGCCAAACTCGCTGGTTGCATAGTCATATGGGAACGTGTGGTGATAGTTGTGAAATCCCTCACCTGCAATGCACAGGAAACAGGAATTAACAATTCATTAAAAAATGTTTGAAAGTAAAACTGGATTTTTTTTGTGTTATTTTAATGTTCCTATGTCAAAAAAAGAGTGAAAACTTTGCTGTTAACGCGTTCCATGTTAGATGTGTTTACAGTGTAGTCTGTGGTGTTGTCAGAGGTTTTGGGTGGTTTGTTTCCACTGGCTGTGATGTCATTACTGCTGTTCCCACCTGTCTGCTTTTCCCACCTGTAAAGTCACCTGAGCCGCCTTTCCCTCCTTTCCATTCTCTAATCATTCCCTGCAGTATTTATAATTCCACCTCACCCACTTTTCAGATTGTCTCTGAGGTTTGCTGGGTGTTGAGGTTTGCATATAGGGAAGATATTCCCTATATGCAAACCTGCTTAGACCTAACCATTATAACGCCAACTGAGTGAAACTAGAGAGTAAAGACGCAGTAGCATGTAAGTCCTTTTTAAACTAATACCGCAGCCAGCAATTCTCAGCTTTGAAAATGTATTGATCTAAGGAAGAGACTGACCAATATATCAACCGCTGATCAATCAGCCAATATTCGCTATCTAGCTGATAAGGAAAAAGAGGACACAAGGGGAAACACCCTTCAGTCATGAGTGGTGATCTTAAATGAACTCAATTTCCCTGTTGGCTACTTGCGCAAACATAATCAGCTGATTGGAGCAGAGCTGATTGTAAAAATGAGAAATTTACAACTATTTTTATTTCCATTGTCATATTATCTTAGCAAATAACTCGACTAGGCCAATATATCAGATTTTTTTAAGTCATCAAATATCAGTTGATATCATTTGAACTTGAAGGATTTAGAATATTCATTCATACAATTGTTTTCACTTTTTTTGCAAAATAATTTTTTAAATATAGCCCTAATTTTGGGACAGTGCCAGACCTAAAAGCACTTCTTAGTTATCTAAGTTGGAGAGCTCTCATGCGCTGCTGCCAATGGTACACATTAGAGACAGCAAAATAAATGTTTGAGCCAGCGGTGCTCTATTTTTATTCCTCCATGACCTGTTTGGCTTGAGTTTAGTAGGCAGTCCTTGATTAGCTAGATACTGTTATCAGCTTTTTTGGGTAACCATGGCTTTCTTCATCAGGCTTTGCACGTACAGCTATAAAAGGAGTGTTGATGCCCTTTATTTTTATCTTATCCTATTTTAGCTTGTATCCAGCCAGCTAATGCAAATAGCTTTAGCTTGACTATGTGGAACTTGCCTACTAATAAACCCGCCTGGTTCTACAACCTTGTGAAACATTTTTGTACCACATAGCTTTGTAGTGATTTGGGGTCTTCCAGGCTCTGACAGCTGGGAGTTTATCCGGTTTTATGCACATAAATTCTACATAACACATTTCTTAGTTTTAAATTCTGACAAATTCTTTATGAAAAACCTAAATGTATCTGAATTATCACATATGGAAATTTAAATTGAATTCAAATTAAGAAACTGTCTTTGTATAGCAACAGAACTGAAAAACTGATCAAAAGATTGGCATTGGCCTTGTTACCCAATATAAAACGATAGTCAGTGACGGACAGCTAACTGCTGCATTAATTCAGTTTTGAACTGGCTAATTGTTCAAACCTGGTGCGACGAGCTGACAGCTTTTTAAACTGTTCGGTTATTTAAAGGAAAAGAAATACTACAAAGAGAATATTAGAATTGACTAAATTTGTTTAAATGTTAATATCACCGAGAATTTCACAGCAGCTGCATCCCTAAAATAAACAATTCAGGAGCAACTGCAGGAACAATGACAGGCTGTGGTGGTATATTGGTGACATTGTGTGATGTTCCCTAACAAAAGAAGACTTTCTCCCCTGCATAATCATTACCAGCTGCTAAATCATGCCTTTTCTAAAACTAGACTTAACTTGCACTGGAGTGAATAGCTGGGTGCCATCTTAGAATATCCAGCTCTTTTATATCTATCGGGTGCTCTTTGTCATTACACTGCTGACTCCTACTGGTTGAACAAGGTGCATGCATAGTGAGGGGAGGAGGTGGCCAAAGTAGTAATCAGGTAAAAATCGTTAATGAAATAGGTTTAAATAAAGCCTGTTGTTTTAATTTTAAACATTTTATCCACCCTTTAGCACATCTGGTAAATAAAATGTTTGGGCCTGTAAAGGTCATTCATTTTGTTTTAGTTCAAGTCAGTCCAATTCAAGTTCATTTATATAGCGCCAAATCACAGCAAGAGTCGCCTCACGGCGCTTTATACTGCAAGGTAACGACCCTGCAGTATTAGGGGATCGTCATAGGGGACGATCCCCTATGACGATCCTCATAGGGGATCGTCCCAACAATCAGACGATTCCCTATGAGCAAGCTCTCGGCGACGGTGGGAAGGAAAAACTCGCTTTTAACAGGAACCTGAGAACAAGGCGTGGGTGCGGGGAGCCACGTGCCACGACCGTTTGCAAGGTGAGGGGACAGAGAAAAGAAAAAAAAAAGGGAGCATAAGGAGACATGGCAAAACAGAAACTATGGGGAGAGAGATGATAATCACTGCTTAGCAAATTTGTTTAAGCATAATTGGATGATTTGACTTTTACTGCACTGAACGCTTGACGCAGCTGTGCAGTCAAATAAAAGCAACACGAGGACATGTATCATGTACGGTGTAATTACATTTACTCTAAAGGTGACGCTTTACCAAAGTAACAAACTTATATGAAAATCTACCTTTTCGTCTTCAATTTTACATCAAAAAATTGAAGAATGTACATTCTGTTGTGTCATTTCTGCAGTGAGCATGTGTTGGGGTGTTGTTCATACCTATAGCACTGAAAGTGACAAACTTGTTCTCTCTGGGGTTGATGTTCTTGTCATAGGGCCTGTTTCCCCACATGTGGGCAGCGCTGTTGACCAGCCAGGTAGCGTTCAGCACCAAGGTGTACCTAAGCAGAGTTGGGACGAAGTAGGCCACCCACAGAGACTCCCCCCACAGGTACCAAGGCACAATTGTTGGCATGAAAAAGCACATGACCAGCACGGAGAGCTTGTAATACCTGTTGAGGAGATAGCGAGAGTTGGTATCAGCAAAAAAAAAAAAAAAAAAGCTGTTAACTGTTAAGGAATTAATTATTTAAATACAAAAACTCTGCTTGCCAGATAAAAAAAAATGCTCACTTTCTTTCCCTTTATTTCCACTTGACCTATTTTCCATTCAGGCCTGCTCTCTGTGAATCTCACGTTGGTAATTGTCATCTTGTTAAACCAGAATGACTAACACAGCTTGCAATTATGAACACATCTCCGCGGCAGTACTCTAACATTTATTTGTATTTATAGAAGCTACAACACTGCAGTGTTGCTATTTGCACCCACTGCACTTTGTTTTTTTTTTAACACCTCGATGCACTGTGAAGTCTGAACCTTAATCAAGACACTTACTTCCTCTGAAACATGACAACTTTGTCTGCCAGCAGGTCAGTGAGCTCCAGCTTGCGTCCTTTCTCTATCACGTCAGGGTGTTTGCGCACCAACAGCCAGCCGATGTGAGCAAAGAAAAAGCCGCGGACGGCGTTGTGAGGGTCGGCGTCTGTTTCCGAGTATTTGTGGTGAACCCTGTGGTCTCGAGCCCATTCAAAGATATCATTCTGTGGTTTGGAATTAAGACCAAGATTATGCACACTGTTGACACAGCACGGTACTTATAGTGAAACAAAAGCTGCTATTATCTTGGCTCCAGGTCATAAATGTGTGTTTGTGTACTAAAAAGATGTGTGTCAGCAGAGCTGTCATTTTTACTTGCCTGAAATGCCATGGAGTTAGCTACACCGAGGAAAATCCTTAAAGGTAATGAAGCCTTGTAGGATCTGTGACTCCACAGGCGATGTGCTCCTGCAGTGACTCCTAAAGCACTTATCAAAAAACAAAGTACAGCTGTGGAAAGAAACACATGAGCAAATTAGTTTGTCCTACTTTTCTGCTCATGTCAAGAGCACTTTGTTACACAGATTCTACACACTGCAGTGTTTGTGCATTATTTTCTGCACAATTGCACTGTTATTGTTAGGGCTGGGAAGAACATCCAGCAACAAGTGACAGATCACGAGACAGATACATCGTGACAGCCACGTTTTTGTTTGCTTGTTTTTTTTCTATAAAAGCATAAATTGTTAAAGCACTGCGGTATTTGTTTACCACAATCTTTATCAATTTGATCCAAAAGGCTCTTCGGAATTTGATTTGGTGCACAATTTCCAGCAGAAATTGCAAATTTCCTTCAGTTCACCTGGTTTGCACTGGCCTGTCTGTTTAACAAGGAGATTGCACGAAACTGTGTCCTTTACAGTTTAAAAAAGAAGCCAAATCTAATAATAAAAACATTTCATGGTTGCATTCGTGAAAGACTAAAAGCTAAAAGAGTTGTGATTAAAAATGCCCACAGCTGTGAAGAAACAGTTTAAATAAAGTGCAGTTTATGCTAATTATTCCAGCTAATCTTCATTTGTCTGCATGATGTTTATTTTTAAAACCTGACATTAAGGAGGTTAGTTTATTTTCCTGACAGCCTAGCTTAAAGATGCATGCTGTGACATGTAATCTCTGGTGACTTTATGCCTGATCTATAATCCTCCACCTCCATGAAGGATGCTGGGAGGATCACAGATCTATGCAGCCGCCTATTTACATTCACCACCGGGGAGAAACACGGGGCGTGCTGCTGACATAACAGCTGTTGTTTTGATCAAATATTTCCACTAAATAAGTAAATAAAACCAACATGCAAAAAAATGAGAAAAAATTATGTAACAAGTAATTTTCTTTCCCCACTTACACCAAAGCAAGGTCAAACGAGATGCTGAAGGGACGACGAACACGCCGTACAAGGCTCCTATGTGCAACAGAGTCATCAATATGACATTTTTCCATACGATGATCAGGGGAGGTTTAGGGCCCTCTTTCTCTTTGTACGTGTGATCAAACGTGTCTTCTCTGGCGCTCTCTGGAAGAACATCCCCGTTGGTGGACTTGCGCTGCTGCTGCTGCTTGTTCTCTAACGCCTCCGCCTCCGTCATTGTGGCAGCGGTGCTGTGATGCTGCGAGCGGTAAACAGAGGAGAGAAGTCAGTCGCCTCGGCGCCTTTTTGTCTTGTTATTAGGTTAATTATTTTCTGTGCTGTAGCCCCGGCAGGCTAGCTGGTTGCTGGTTGGCGCTGTCGGAGGATGAAGAGAGAGACGGTAGCGATGATGCTGACTTATAAAGCGGTAACACGACGCTCTAACGCGCCAAAAAAAACACTGATGAAACACCTGTGGGAGGGAAAATTGTTACTCAATAACTCACCGAAGACAGGTAGAAGGGCAGAAACGAGATAAAGGGAGGACAGTCCGCTTGACCCAAAATTACAGTAACCCAGAAGAGGCAGAGTGATAGCTCCGCAATGAGAACTGGAGCTCGTGGTGTGGCTGACCAATGAGCGCTCGCCTATCGCCTCTAGCTCGGGCTCTGATTGGCTGTTTGTTTATCTGCTGTTCACCTTTTATTCATTCTCCGGTTTGCCAGATGTATATTTGTCACCCCTGGAGACTAGCCGGTCTTGTTACTGTCTAGACAAGCACAAAAATCGAACTGTGTAACCGTTTTCTTTTTTAAATCACGCGTGACCTGAAACACAAGCACTGTGTTAACTGTGTTAACGATGCAAGTGGAACAAAACAAGTTACTGTACCCAAAGCCCGGCAGCAGAGCCCTCCCCCCCCCCACCCCCCAACGTCCTCCACCCACGTAGGAAAAATAGGATGCTTGATCTCTTACGTCATCCTCATTCTCCTATATTAGTTTAATTGTGAGATATAACATTTCAAAGCGCCTTAAAAAAGCATAAAGCTGCTGGAAAACATATGTATTTTAGGAATGACGGAAAAAACAGCTGAGTCTACATAAACACTGTAGAACAGGCTGTTTACGTCACCCTGTGAAGAAGAGCTTTAACTGTGCTGCAAAATTGACACAGATACAGACTATATGACCAGAGTAAGGATCACACAGCTCACATTTACCCGGGCGAGCAGCAGAGAATTGATGGATGGTTGGATGGATGGGACACCAATGGGTGTTCACCCGCTTGACCTACATTTGAAAAATGGCGATCTGTCGCCATCTAACGGACAAATGGGTGAGCGCACACAGCCGATACTGTTGATTTCCTGCAAACAGGGTTTACCTTTCAATAAAATCTCCAATCCCCAGGCACCAGCGGCAGACAAAAAAATTAGCACCTGATAAATGCATATGTGACTGTGATATATATATATATATATACAGAATATATATATATATATATATATGCAGCATCCATCTGGCGTCATCATCAGGCGCCTGTATTTACTTCTGGTCCAGTTAGTTGCTGATGCCTGCTGCGATGGAAGTAA
>VURO01038766.1:0-11174 GCA_015108175.1 Pelvicachromis taeniatus
GTACCGTATTTTCCGGACTACAGAGCGCACCTGAATATTAGCCGCACAACTTGAAATTATGAAAAAATAATATTTTGTTCATACATTAGCCGCACCAGACTAAAAGCCGCAGGTGCGCTAGCGAGTGGGCTAGTAGCGCTAGCGAGCGGGCTAGTAGCGCTAGCGAGCGGGCTAGTAGCGCTAGCGGGCTAGTTGCTAGTAGAGGCGGTGCACGGCACCGCCTTGCAGGTGGAGGGCAACGGAGCGACTGCTCCACCAGCCTCGAAAGAACCCCACAAAGTGGGCCGCACACCGCCGCCCGACCGACCCAGCCCTTAGAGCCAATCCTTATCCTGAAGTTATGGATCTGACTTGCCGACTTCCCTTAGCTGCCTTGTTCTAACATGCCAGAGGCTGTTCACCTTGGAGACCTGCTGCAGATGTGGGTACAGGGCCAGCCAGAGCCAGCTTGCTAATCTAGTCTCTTTTTCGTGGCACTACTTTGGCTGGCGGACGGACATGTGACCAACATATCACTTTTTTCCGTGTCTGATCACATGCCTTTCCGCCAGGAAAAATGGCGGAACAAACCAAAACAAATCCTCTTACGATGTCACAAAAATCATGAAAAAGCCTTAGAAAAGCCGCACCGGACAATAAGCCGCAGGGTTCAAAGCTCGTGCAAAAAGTAGCGGCTTATAGTCCGGAAATTACGGTATATAAATATATATTTCTGCACTGCAATGCATGAACAGTGCTGGACATTGGACATGTAGCCTCACTTGTACGGCAGTCGTTTTATAATCGTATGGGCATCGAGGTTATGTTCAGCACCCTTTTAGCACAATTCTTTCTGGAAACAATAATGTCAGCTGGAGGCCACTTTTTTCCAACAACTCAATGAGCTAATGTTGGCTTAATTATAGGATTAGCCATCAAGAGCTGGGCACCAATTGTTAATTGTGAACCCTTCTACTGTCGGGGACACATTGTTTTAAAAAATAACCAAGAATTTGAAGATGTAAATCTGATTTGTGAACTTTTTTGTTTTTGCAAGAATGACATACAATAGAGATAATAACCAGCTGGGGAACTTTGGATAGATGTCTAGCAATGAACTTTAAATAACCACAAACACAAAGCGTCCCTTAATTTGTATCTCTGTGAGAGTTTCTAAAATATTGTCAGGTTAAATAAAACCCTTCTGTCAGTTTATTGTCCCACGCAATGCTAATTCAACTTTAAAATTGCATTATCTACCCATGGGAGGGTTTTCCTCTCCTCACAATGAGAAGTGGCTTTTAATGGACGTATGATTCAGGCTTTCGCCACAGATCAATGACTAAAAAGCAAGCCAAAGAACATCTTTTGTTCCAGATCAGTCATCGGTCTACTTCATTTGCTCCTTCAAAGAGTCACTTTTACAGCTAAGATTACTGCTTCAAATTATTTCTTGCCATACGGAGCGTATGCCTTGCACAAACTTTCTGTCTAATCACTTGTGCTGCAGAGCAAAGCTTTGTTCAAACCCACATCTTTTAAACATGTCGTTAAAATGTTTCAGAAGTAAAGACAGAAAGAAACTTTTAAGGTTTGAGTATTTAAGTCTACCCAGAGAGTTAATATCGATTTTTTTTTGTGATTAATAAAGAAAGAAATGTCACTCCTTTCCATTTCATTCCTGCTTAAATGTATGTGAAATCTTGAGATGAACTGGACAAGAACCATGCTGAGCTCAAGACTTCAAAAAGGACAAGAGAAGGTGCTGGAGGGTGTGGAAATGGCAACTCCATCATATTTCACTTTGAGGCTTCACTACGAGCGGTCCTGTCTCTGTTCGGCCCCTGCCCAGCTCCACCGTCTCTCTTCATCTTCCTCCTCACCCTCCCTCTCCTCATCATCCCCCTGTCCCCACACGCTTCTGCTGATGGATGAGCTCATTTGCTGCAAATCTCTATCGAGTCAAACCGGGACACCGTTGTTGCCTCTCTGCTACATCAGTGGGCACTGAGGATTGAGATCTCAGCATATAAATACTGTATGTGCGCACACGGACACACGCAGGAAACGCATGTTCCAGACAGTAAATATGTGTTTGAAATACTTATTATTATATAAAAGGTCTGCGAAGCGGTTCTTAGTCTGTGTATTTCTGGCAAGAGCCAAGAGAAACACACACACACACACACACACACACACACACACACACAGAACGATGCTGTTAGTATTGCATTTGTCTCAACAGCACCACTGAGAGCTGAATCAAAAGCATTGTAAATGCAACACCATAGAGCAGGAAACTGCAGAAGATGAGATTGCCTGTTTTTCTTCCTTAGTGATTTACACTGTACATGGCCACATCCTTGTTTGCTGTTGTCATAGAGACAATGGATTGGCAGCAGGCATGGTTGAGCCAATTCAAAGAAGAAATTTCTTTGAGCAATAACATTGTCTCACGTTCAAGCATTGCTCTGTATTGTTTCTGATTCACTACAAGCTGCAATAGCTTGTAAAGCAGCTTTCCAGAAACATATTCTGATAGATAAGTTAGCCCGTTGTAATGTGTCAGTTCTGATACAGACACGGCTCTCTATTCGCCGGCCAGACGGCCCGCTTCGCCGACTGAGCCAACCTCACAATAACTATGATGAATGCAGTGTCCACAGGAACAAACCAGCCATTTGACACTTCATCCCCCTTGATGCATTATCTCCTAATATCCTGCGGATCCATGGCAGACTGTTTGAAGCCTTTTGATTTGGTGTGACTGGCCTCTGCTGGGCCCTCCCCTGTGCATAGGTGGCTCTAATCATCTTAAAATGGGCGATGTCTTACTTCAAATGTGTTTCGTTAGTGGGGGCAGTCTTTGGGGGATCAGACAGCATCTGTGCGCCTGATTAGGAAAACTGCCTTCAAAACTATCTCTCACAGATCCACGCTCACGGGAGTCACACGGAGGTCGCCTTAAAGTAAACCGGGTCACGGTTGTGTTCCCCATTGTTTGACTGCAAGTCCAAGATGCGTCATCATCTGGGTCTAGAAGTGTTTATTTTGCAACACAGTTGCGTAAAGGGAAAACTCGGCGTCCACTAAAAGTAGATGAAGCGACAGGTCTGGATGAGTCGACTCTGTGTAGCCTGTGGGGAGGGGGCATACACATACACAGACAGATATAAAAATATCACTTGCGAAGGATATTAGCAGTTCAAGGGCGGAAAACAGGAGGGACCATGAAGACGTTCTGATTTTTAGCAGCTGCCAGATGGGATGGCATGAATCAGAAATCAGGGGGGAACAAAAAAAAAGATAGAAAAGATGGAGAAATGGAGTCTAGTCAAAAGACATTTATTATTTTGGGTGAGATGAATAAAGTTCCAGTGATCTTTGAAGTTAATCCTCATTCAAAGCATCAAAACGATCAGGCAATGATGTGTTTACAGTGGGGTGGGGAAACTCATCATCTGAGAGAATATATTCTGAAGCCTCTCATTCTCCTTTATGCTCACATTAACACACACGCAAACAAACTGTACTGAACTGGGCCGTCTGTGGAGGCTAGCAACACATCTTTCACATGTGTTGCTCCTATATTCGGGTTCACTCGGCGTTCCAGATGTGAAGGGCATTTGGGATTTTCACGTGATACCCGGGGAGCTTCTTTATCAGCGCTGCTATCTCCGCAGCAGTTCTCAGCAGCCGGATTTTATTCTTTGAAAATGTGTTCTTTACTCATTTGATGTTTCTCACATCAATTGTAGAATTTCTGTTAACATGCATAAGTATATAACTCCGTCCGTCCGTCCTCTTATGAAGAGTAATATGAAAAAGGACGTTTTCATGGACTTCCATGCAGGGCTGTGAATACCCCGCCCCACGTTTTACTTGCTTGTTAGAAGCACCTTTAGCAGCAATAACTTGAAGCATTTGTTTTCTGCATGGCTTTATCAGCTTTATACATTTGTGCTTTACTATTCTTTACACTGTTGCTTCATTTCCTTGAGGTTTGCAGGCATTTATTTATGCACAGCTCTGTTAAGATCCTGCCACAGCAGTTTATTGGGTTGCGGTTTGGACTTTGCTCCACTGGAGCACCTTTCTGCTCTTGTCTGTCCAGCGGTCATCGTTCCAGAAGCCCTGTGGTTTGTTCCAATGCAAAATTGCAAAGCTAAGCTATCCCTGCCATGTTCTTGTTGGAGGGAAGAGGCTTATTCCGGGCAACGCTCAGACAGATCTTTCTTCTATTCCTCTGATTTTTGCTTCTTACCTGTTTTCTATTCAATTCAATTTTATTTAAACAAACAACTGCATTTGTATAGCGCTTTTCTTAGTCATTAAGGACCCAAAGCGCTTTACACTACATTCAGTCTTTCGCACACAGGTGATGGCAAGCTACATTGTAGCCACAGCTGGGACGCACTGACAGAGGCGAGGACACAGGCGCCACCGGGCCCTCTGACCAACACCAGTAGGCAAACATGGGGTTAGTAGCCCAAGGATACTTGGCATATAGCCTGGGATCGAACCACCGATCGAACCACCGACCTTCCGGTGAGGAGGTGACCTGCTTTACCACCTGAGCTACAGCCGTCCCACAAATTTATACAGCGCCAAATCACAACAACAGTCGCCATACAAGACCATACAATTTTCTTTTGTGGAAAGTAGAGTAAATTAATAAATAGAAACTAATATCATTTTTACTTTTTAAAATAAACAACCTTCCAGTTTCTGAATGTGCCTTCTCACTACCAATATACAGTACATGCCATGAAAAGGACATATTATTCACAGTTTGTTGTCAATTTACTGACTATAAATACTTCTGCTTTCTTTTTATTATCAGATTTATGTTTTTCTTTACATCAAAGACTTGCTTAAGGAAACCAGCACTCAGTGTTGTGATTATACTGGCTATAGCGATCAAGACGTTTGAGATTATTTGAGAAAATCAGTGCTCTGAGTGAGACCACTCTACATTAATTAACCAGAATATAGTTGTGAAATCAAAAGTCATTTTTCATCTAAGAACAATCAGTTCATTAACCTACCTTTTACACCGTATATCTTCCATACTGACAGCTCCTGAGTTTAACCTTGAACCTTAACATGCTGAATATGAAAGATTACACTCTTCCCCCCCCGAGTCCAATTATTTATTTCAGACACATACAAACAAAAAAAAAAAAGGTTGGAAAACAGAGAAGACATGAACAGGAGCCACTTGAACCTCTGCCACTAATTAACAACCAGAGGAAGCGGAGAGGAGGAAGTAATCAGGAAAATTAGCTGCTGGTGTTTTGCTGGAACCTGCTTGGCTAGCAAGTGTTCGTGTACAGCTGCAAGCCCACACAGTGGGTGATAATATATTAGTCCAGGAAAGAAGAAATACCCTTCAAAAGCACAAAAACAGGCAGACACACTCTCACAAATAAAAAACTCACAACTGAGAATATAATTTGGTATTTTATTGCTGGTAAATGTTTGCTTTAAACAAACACAACTGACCTCCATTAAATTATTCCCACAAAAAATACAAATATAAACATAATTCTTGTAGTCGCCCTGCTTTGTTCTTTCCACATAACGGTTCAATTCCTTATTACCCCCTCCCCAGCTAGTTTAACCAATAGTATGAACGCCCTATCAGTCTGTGCGTCCTTCTTTCAGCAGAGATGGAAATCTTTAGTGATGTTTGAAACAAAGGAACCAATTTTTCAGGCAACTCCAGCAGCAGCAGCAGCAGCAGGCAAAAATCCCAATTTAACCTCTCACGGCGTATCTCGCCGGCAGAATCTGTGGGTGAGGCATCACACGAAGTGTCAGAAACATCTGTTCAATCTGCTTTGTGGTCCAGTGGACATTACGCCAAGATCTCAGGGCACACAGCTCTAAAAATGAAGCAGTGATGTGTCTGTCACACTTGATAAAAGCGGGGACAATGATAATCACGCTGAAAGTGGCGAGGAAAAGAAAAATGGAATGAAAAGGGAGCTTTGTAAACTGGACACACACACACACACACACACGCACAATGCCAATGAAACATTTAAAATAACAAAAAAAAAAGAAAGAACATTTTTGTCTTCTTGTTTGTTCCTGCAAGACAAACTGTTACCACTGCGCGTCCTTCGAGGGTTGAACTACGGGGGAAGCATGACTGGCTCATGACAAGACTGAGGAGTTCAGTCATTGCTGACAGAATAGAGTTCACGGGGATGTGAGAGGAAGAGTCTCGAGGCGACACATGTAACATTTCAAACACAAACTGGCCACGGCCCGCTTCTTCCTATTTGCCATCCTGCCTATAAAAGTTATAAATATAACTAATTAGTCTGCAGCCTTCTTCAGGCCAGCAAAAGGTAACAGCCACGTCGTCACACGCATCACCCCATGCCGATGCAGCCTTCTCGTGGGATCACATGAGTGCTTAATAAGTGCTAAAATGGACACGAGCACTATATAAACTCCCTCTGAGTTTCCTGTCTCATCACACTTTTGCTTTTATCCTTTCCTTGTCCTTTAAGTAGATTTTAATTGCTTGAATTTCACTGATTAAGCCTCAAGAGTTCATCATTTACTGGCTAACTATCATCAGAAGAAGTCTGCTGTGTCTTTTTGAAAATCTTCTCTCATTTCTCGAAATATGAGCGAACAGGCCGAGACAGACACATCGTGTGGGGAGTACAGCAGGGGTGCCCCTTGGTACCCCCTGAGAAAGTGGTGGCATTTGAGCCAGCTTTTCAATCAGGATGCTGGCCTGCCGTCTTTCCTGGAGTCAGGGGATGCTCGCTGGATGGATGTGGACTGGTTGCAGAGGAGTTTGGCAGCCTGCTCCTGGCCTGGGTACATACCCGCTCCGCTGTTTGTGCCCTACATCTCTGGGTCGATGCATCATCCAAGCCAGGCGATTAGTAAGTGGAGGGTCATCATGGATGTGGCTCACTTCACCCCCTCAGAGATTTCTCTCAGCATCAGAGATGGATTCCTGGAAGTCAGAGGTATAGAACATCGGCTTACATCTCTGTTAATTAAACAGCTTGAAGAGTTCACTTTATTAACATTGCTAATTACTTTCACACACACAGGATAGTCTCGGGTCTTAATGAAGTATTAAAGGTCTTATCTAGCTATCTAATATTATCTCAGAGAGTTATTTAAAGAGACTTTTCTTTTTTTTTTATAGTTCACAGGGAAAAAAAATCCTTAAAATGAAACACTGATGGGAAAAAAAAAGCTGAATGTAACAAAATTAGAAAGCTGCTTAAATAATGTGCTTGGGGAAATTAAAATCACTGCTCTGTGGCAGAAATTAATTTCCGTGTTGAGTGGTTTCTCTGTGTTGCCTGATTCCTCTGTGTGTCCTCGCATTCTTCCCCATAAATGGTAATCCGTCCCCAGGGAAGCACGAGGAGAGGCCAGACGAGCAGGGATTCACTGCCAGATGTTTTACAAGGAAGTACAGGTATGCGACGTAAACACTGACAATAACCTGCAGATGATGAAATATGCACGCTTTAAGCCATTTGAAACATTAGTCAGCAGCCAAGCATGCAGCACTGATGGCATTTTTTCCAACTGTATTCGATCCCTCAAATGTTTACTGAACTGAACAATTAGATATTAGGTACATGTGTGTCAGTATTTACACTTTGTGTATCATGCCACTGTAAACTCTGTAATCTGGTTGTGTCATTATCAGGCTCCCAGTGGAAATGGATGCTACCAAAATCACATCCACACTTTCTGTTGATGGTTTCCTGAGCGTGGAAGCTCCAGTTCCCGGAAGCTCAGTCCCTGCTACAATCCCCATTCCCATAAAGGTGCTAATAGCTGGGAAGTTGGTTCACATTTAAAGAAATACTATACATTTTGATAACTTGTGGAAGAAAAGATCAGTACCACCGACATATTTGTCTGGCACGTGTAATTCACAATTCTAGACCGAGCGGGTGGCTTACTCAGATTAGGATGAAGACGGATGTATAGAAATGAAACATTTCAGGAATTATCTGCTGGACTATTTTTTTTTGTAGATAACCAAAACACATGACTAAAATCAGCAGTACAATATTTACCACGCAGACATCAAAGAGGTATTGATCTTTAAACTCGCTCCTGGGAAACGTGTCTCCTGTTTTTTAAGACAATTTTCTAACAATCTTTTCATATTGTGTCCAGTTTAATATCCCTCTTGATTTTGCTGGTATTTAAAGTGGGGAAAGAAATGTATGATGTTTTTTTTAATATATATATATTTATGCATGAATGCAGGTGATAGTGGAGGATAATGGAGAGATGGAGGTAAAGGATGAAGAGAGTGGGAGAACACCAGACCACCCAGAGTTTGCTTCCTCGGAGGATCGCGGGGAAGGCTCTTCATTAGAAGTCCATAGAGATCAGGCCCAACCTGGAAGTGCCACAGTCTGGCCTCAGCAGCTTGATGAGAGGACGGAAACAGAGGAGGAGACCCATGAAAAGCCAGCTGGAGAGTCCCACCCCTCAGTGCCTGCAGGTGACGAAAGCACAGACAGCCTTCAAGATTCTTCTATAAACCCAGAACCAGTGGAAAGCCAAGAAGGCCCAGACACAGACACATCCAGGCAGCCAGAACTCCAAGGGCCAGTCGTGGATGAAGAGCTCCAGGTGATGGCGCGCTCACAGGAGGCTGCTGAGGACATAACTCAGCCTGCAGAACAGCTCCAGAGCCAGGAAGTGGAAGCAGCAATAATACAGCAAGAGCTCACCAAGTAAAAACAACATAATGGTGATAAAGTGATGAAACAGTCGGCGCTGCTCGCCCTGCACTAGTCTCACAGTTGCGTTGTAGTCATTAGGTATAACAGCCATATTACCTTGCTATCGGTGGAGCTCCAATAAAGCACTAGCATGTGAAAACAATAAATAATATGTTGTGTGTGTCACGTTATTGATGTCTTTTATGTTCTCACAATTTTAAAATGTGTTGTTATGTGTGATTTTCAAACTGTTTATGAGCAACGAGGAATCACATTTGTGAGACTCATATTCACAATTACCTCAGAAACGATGTAGTCAAGCTGTTTCAGCAAAGTGCTTTTGACACTAATCAGGTGCTATATGTTTGCACAGCTGTGCATTAGTCAGTTCAATGTGAATGACATGCCTAAGGAAAAAACAAAACAACACAAAAAACAAAAAACTGGTGTGACTCCAGAATTGCTGCTGCCATGGCAACAGCATAATTGAAGTCCATGATTATAATAGCAATAAATGCAACACTTCGTGTGAGCTTACACGTCGCACACAGCGGTGACTTTGGAAAGCCGGACTAGTCCAAGCCTTTTGTCGTTTCCACCGCGTGACTCCAGATTGGAAACTTTTTCAATTCAAACCGATCATCCCTCTCGATTCCAATGCACAGAGAAGATTACATTATTTTGCATCACACAACGGGCAATGAAACAACCCCAGTCGTTTAAAAAAAATAAATAAAAAAAATTTATACACTCTCATTCAAAAGCTCTGGCACGGCTGCCTCAATGAGTTCAGCCCATTCTGCAACACACAGCGATGCCAGTCTCACCCAGCACTAAGCCCTCCGCTAATCTGCTGCCCAATTCCTTCTTTTATCCAACAATAACACCACAGGCTCTCTGGAGCCCTGGAACGGGTCCCCCTGAGTGGCACAGTTCTCAATGTGAGACACAGATGTTACGACACACTGGGCGATTGGCTGGACATGTTTATTGCATCAGTCAATACAAAGACATCAACAGAAAAGAAGGCAGGAAAACAAACGTCGCTGGCAAACACGACAGTCCGTCCTCTCCAACGACCATGCAGCCATCTTCCTTAACGCTCAAATAGAAAAGAAAATTTCAACCCATAATGCAAAATGTGGAACATTTCAGATTAAGATTTATAATGAATTGGCACGATTATATTTACAATACACTGTCAAAGAATATTATATATTGTGTGCGTTAATGCAGAACATTCGGGTACACAATAATGTAATATTACGTTTATTTCTCGTCAATTTCAATGACATTATGGAAAATAAAAAACCTACAGAAACTAAAGGAAGTAAAGGCGAACAAAAGAAAAACAAAGGCATGTTATTTTTGAACAAATATATATGCTGGAAAGGCTGCTACACTTTTATATGATTTTAAAAACATCTTCTTTGATTCTGAAGTGTTACAAATAGAATTGAGCCAGACACAAAGGAAATCAAAAAGCCTTCTACATTCTTTTTTATTAAAAACTCTGCCACGGGCAAATTATCACCTGGAAAACAAACAAAACAGCCAAATTACTTGATAGTTACAAGTAATTGAATCACCTTCAAAAAAAGGACTATGAACTTCATCAAGATACTTTTCAGAAAATTCAGAAGTATCTATTTGTTAACGGGAAAAATGAAGATTGTTATCATTGTCTGAGCTTGTAAAAATAGATTTTACAACAGAAGAAACAAACGCCTGGTTTAACTTTAATCTGGACATCAAATACCTCCAGGTGTCAAACAACATGAAGCTAGAGGCGACGCGTTTCACATCAAACTGGTACGTGATTGTGCAGAATGACGTGTTTAGACCATAGGAGCCTCCCAGGCCTTGGAGGCTTCCACCTCCTGCTTTTCACCACCTTGGGAGCCCTCGTTGCTGAAAAGGTAATATGGAGGTGTCTGCCGAGCTTCGATGATGAGAACGCCCTCAGGGGACAAAGAGGCGAAGACTGTCAGAGGGTCCACATCTGTGGGAATCCTGATCAGACAGAAGAGAAGCGAAGAAAAAGTATTGTTTGATTGTTTGAATGTAACTCATTAGAAGAAGTTTACTTGGTCAGCATCGTCTTTACGCTCTTGTGTGTGTTCGGTGTGTTTTAAAGTGTGTGTGTGGGAGAAAACTGAGGCGAGCAGTGATGAGAAACAGCCTAGAGAAAGAGTTCACTTCCTACTTGAAGGTCGTGGAAAACTGTAATATGAGATTTGCTTGTGTAAGAACAAGTTGTGTTGAATGCTGGAGGTTTTTATTGATAAGTCAAAACTCGTAAACAACTCTTATTTTGGTACTTTATATCTAGGTGAGGCAAAAAAAAAAAAAAGACTCCTTGTGTAGCTTTTATTCTAACTAGAAAAGAAAAAGAAGAAATCTCCCTTAAAAATAAAGATATTTTTCAAACATCCCCCATGTCTGTCACAGAGGAAAACA
>VURO01038769.1:0-13153 GCA_015108175.1 Pelvicachromis taeniatus
CGGCTAGATGCGTACTTTGAATTGGGACAGTACTTGTCTCCGACTGATGACGTCTAACGAGTCCGCGAGAATGCAAGTACACACAAGTACGCATATTGAGACACAGCCATAGTCTCCAATATTAGTCGGGGCCGACCTTCGACCCGGAAGTCCCTCTTTTTCTTCTTTTTAAATTTTATTGGTGGCTGGCAAACAACTGAATGGTGCATTACCGCCACCAACTGGTATGAAGTGTGACTGGAACGTTGCTCAAAAAAAAAAGAAAAAAAGAAAAGAAACCCTCCACGCTGTCATCGGTCCTCCCTCATCTCATCACTCGGCCAGCAATCAGCTGTCATCTACGACCAGCGGCATTTAAGGTGGATGCAGCGACGATCGAAACTGGGATTATTACACTGAACTGGAACTAGCAGCTAGCAAACCTGCTAATTGTGATTTTCTGGTCTTTCACGTCCTCTCCTGGAGAGTCAGGGCCGAGAGAAATTTCGGGGAGCACCACTCGTGCACTGGGCTACCACAGACAAGGAGACACTTGCAAAGGAGGAACACAATTGGGAACTGCATTATTTGTGAACTGTTGGAATACGTTTTGGAGCACTGTAAGTAAACGCAGTCTTTTCACCTCAGTCTAAAAACCGCGCCTGGGTCCTCTTTCCCTCTCACTTCCATGACAATTATTCCACGACAAGGGAATAAAAGCCGGTCTCTTTTAAACGCCGGGCCTGCCGGATAATTTTTTGAATAAACAACACTAAGCACACAAACATACATTATTTTATTTGTACATGACACAACCAGCATGTTGACACAGTGCTAACTAAAATGAGAGACACCAAATAATTACACTTTAAATTATTAATAAACACACACACACACACACACACACACACACACACACACACACACACACACACACACACACACACACACACACACACACACACACAGAGATCATTGCCTTGGTCGATAGAACAGTGGTGACTGTAATGTTCATTTCGTTGATAACGAGTAAAGTAATGTGAACAGGATATAGCTGCTTGATGTGAAATAGCATAACATTAGAAACTACCACCACATTACAGTATAATAATTTGCTATAATTATTATACTGCATAACATAATTTCATGTTAAAAAGCACCATTTACATTTGATCAATAGAGTAGGGCTTTGCTAAAGGACACCTCAGTATTGATGCATACAAACTGAGCAGAGAGTAGTGCCAGGTGTGAGACTGCAGGAAATCAGCAGAGAAAGGAGATGGGTATGAATTTGAATTCAAATACTTTTAAAAAAATCTACATATGTAACTGTGTTAAATAGGCTTTGCTGCCAAAACAAAGATCCCCACTTTGGCTCACTTATTGACATTTTTGCTGGAGACTGTGTTTTTCTCTAGTCATGGTTTGTCTTTGACAAGAAGCCTGGCCATCATTGTCCTTCCTCCAGTTTCTCTCTCATCAATTAACCCACGTTGTCTCCTGAACGCCCATTCATACTTTTGTTGTTTTGTTTTTGAATGTCATTGAGGTTTGTCCAGTATGTGATGGTACATGTTAATGATCAGGTCCTTATCAGAGTGCCAATGAACAGTGATGATGATATATAATGAAACATCCTGTATTTCCACAGCTAGATGCTGGAATCACCTTGGAGCCCATCAAGGCCCACTGCTTCTCCCACAGCACCCCCATCGGTCTTGACTGCTTGGGCAGGAGACGTCAAATCTCTTATTCCCGTAAGTACCAACTGTGGGAGATTCTGGTGTCCTCTCGTATTGTGCTCGGGTTTTTGAATGAGTGCTCGAACCTGTGCAGCTTCATCAGGTCATGTATGTCTGACTGTTTTTGAAATCTGTCTAGCAGCTGACCACGCAGAGCAACATTTAAAGTGATATAAAAAAACTAATGAGGAATGACTAAGCTTACTTTCAACATTGACCTGGTCACTGTTTTTCAGGTTTATTTTAATTTCACAGGGACTTACTGTTATGTATAGAGGCAGTGGTGCCATTAAATACAAACACACAAGGCCTCATGCATACAGTATTTTTTTCATCTCTTTCTAATTATGTTTTTTCTATCTATCATCTTCCAGAGCAGTGACCACAGTTGTTTTCCTACAGTTGCCACCATAACTAGGAGTAAGAAAACCAAATTCAGTTGACTTCCATCTGCAATAATCTAGTCCTCCATCAGCTAGAGTAAACGAATGGTAGAACAGCCCCCCCACTCCACTACAGTCAGGTAATAACAGATGTTTAGGTATAAATCTTTCTGTCAGGCTCTTAGACGCGGCTGAATCACATTGCTAACAGAGGATAATCATGGAGAAGGTTGCTACAATTAAAATGAACTGGTTTAAGTCACTAGACTCAAATTGAAATCTTAATATTAAAAATTTCATGGAAAAACAAACTATCAAGAATAAGTTTAACTTTAACTTTATAACTTTACAAAAGGCAAAACACAATGGTGATGAATAATTACCAAAGTTTTATCACTACTTCTCAGCCAGTGCATCAGCTCAATCTCAGTAGACAACCAATGTCAGGACCTAGAGCCCGAACTCTGTGGGAAATTAATAATCTCTGTCACCTTTCATTATGTAACAATCCAGATATTTGTCAGAAATACAGAATTTTCTTTAATAGCATTAGAAAGAGAGAAAAAAAAGTTTGAACATACTAGTCAAGACTGAAACTTCATTTTAAGAGTTCAAAATATGGAATCAGCAACAATATCAGCAATGAAAGTCCAACACAGAAAAGAAATGTAATCCCAGTCAGCTGAACTTAGAAATGCCTACATGTTCAAGTTTTTTAAGCTCTGTACCCCAAAGTTGTTCTCAAAACTGTGTTATTGTTGTCGAAAATGATGATTCATTTTCACTTTCAGCTGCAATGAGAGCAAAAGTCTTCATCACACAGAACGTCAAACCGTCTGCACAAAAATGACGAAAGCAACAACTTACACACAACACAATACATAAGTTAAAACACTCTACAGGACAAAGCATGTTTCAAATGGGCATTATACAGTCAAACATGTGTATGCAGCTCTGCTGCTATATGGTCCTGTATCAGAGGCTCTGGCAGAGGATATGTGAAGACCTAGTTGATGTAGCCTGACCTCACCCTAACTGTGGATTGCCTATTTAATGGCATCCATCACAAACAGTTCTTACTATTTCTCACTAAGAAAACGAACCTCCTAAACTGGAAATGTAAAACTTACGTGTGCATTGTTTCATATGGGAATTGGTTTCAAGATCACATTAGTGGATAACCACCAATGGTGTGGTCAGCTGTAGTGTCGTCTCTCCCTGTGCCTGGTAGTTCTGTCATGTATGTGTCTCTGATCCAGTTGTTGTTGGTGGGGGGCCCGGGTGGGTGCTGCATTGCAGTCTTGGAGGGGTAGATGCTGTCCTTGGGCTGAGTGGCTAGCTTCTTCACCAGGGCTTTGGGTGTGGCATCTGGGACCGTGCCTGTGGTCTACGGTGGTGGTCCCACGGTGGAGGGCGTTGTCATTGCTGACCCCAGAACCATATATTTTCTTAAAGGTGCAGCAGTTTGCACTGCTCTGCACGCTACAGTATGTTTTAATTACATTTTTTCCTATTTTCTCCCCCTTTCTGTAAGTTTTGATCTTTTAAAATTACACAAGTACTGTAATAACAAACAATACTAATGGAAATGAATAGATAAACAGATAAAAGAAACACATGAACGAGAGGCGTCTATAGAGAATTTATACAGCTCGTTCTTGGCCTGACATAATTCATTCATAACTGGGCAAGCTGCTGGACAGGACAGGCTAAAAAAACCAAAGCAAATCTAAGCTTCATCGTGCTCCTCAGAGGTATGACCTCCTTTGGTCTTTGCTCGGACTCTTATCAGCACTGGTCCTTCACTGCTCTCTGTCATTAACAAGGCAAGGTTGCGTTGCATCCTATTTTGAAAATGCTGAGGAAGAAACCAAACTAAAGAAACCAAATCTTGAGGCAAGCTTTGCTGACAATTATCGATCTATTATGAAATTGTCTTCGGTTAGCAAATTATTGGGAAAAAATGTACAAAGTCAGTTCAAATCGTTACTAAGCAAATTACAGATTGTTTGTAATCCTCGAGACTGTCGTTTTGAAGGTCTATACTGATCTGTTAATGGCTTTTGATGCTCAGCAGTGGCAAATGTAGAAAACTTTACATGTGGGAGGCAAAGAACCGGCAAGAGATCTAGGCAGGGTGGCACATCCATCTTCAGTGAAGTGTGTGAAAATCCCCTGTATGTAAATGGAGCCAACAAAATGTCCATAAAAACAGATAATTGTAGGAACAGCCGACCACTACAAGGACATTCAGCTTGCTCTGTGGAAAAGCAGCTAAAAAGGTTTTCTTTAAAGAGGCTCTGTGTTCAGAATTGTATTGAATTATTATTTTCACAGTTTATTTAAATCTTATTGGCTTTTGTGACAACTTCTATTTTTATTTACTCTTTTTGTGAGTACAGCACTTTGTTGCTGTTTGTCTATGAAAAGATTCAACTTTAATCACCTACCTGCTTTTTTATATACCATTTATTATCTCCTAAAGAAAAGTAGCGGGCTTTTAAAATCCATTTATTTACCTCCTCCTTATTCCAGATATATGATCAGTATGCCATGTTCCTTTCCAGCATGTATACTAATGCACATAATAACTATGAGGTGGCAGGAAACCAGGTACCTGTACCAGGTACCATACACAGATGCCATCCAGTGATACTAGTTTGATTTGACTTTGTCTTTTGTAGTTTGAAATGTGTAGATTTAGGGTTGGTACACCTAAATCATTACATGTGAAGATACAGCAGAATCATTCAGGTGGTTCTGAAATGACAAAGGAAATGTTGGTTTGCAAATCCACCAACTTTTGTATGTTCAGAGTGGAGAAAGCGCCACTCTTCCTCAACTCAAGGAAGCTCACAAATCAATGTTTGATTTATTCATCAGTGAATTTGAAGCTGCAGTAACCAATGACCTAAAATAATGCACAATTTTAATATCTGAATTTTAGTTTGACCTTTATTTCTTTCTAAATTCTGCTATTATTAGTAGTTTGATGTCTTTAAAGCTGTCGCGGCCGAGGCCGAACCAGACAACCAGACTCACACAGGTGAACGTAATTAACAGTATTTTATTTTCATGTCTGGCTGTGTGCAGGCAGGAGAGGACCAAACACTCACCTGTGAAGACGTGAACTCAAAATACAGCTTTATTTGCTGAATGAAAAAAGGCAATACAAAAGTAAACCGGGAAATCCTAATAATACGGCTGGGAAAACATGGGGCGGTACACAAGGAAATGAGAACACACAGGGAACACAGCTGACATGAATTAACACAACGCCATAGAGGAACTTGGAAACACGAGACTTTTCACAATAAAACAGGAAAGTGGAGTACAACACAGGAGTGGGGGAAAGGCAGACGAGAAGGAGCGAGGGAGGGAGAGAGAGAGAGAGCAGACATGACAGGCTGGGGAAACATGATGCAACAAAACGAGGTGAAACCTAATAACCACGGCTAAACATAACAACGTATAGAACCACTCAGGACTAACACACAGGACTAAACAACAAACACAAGAAACTGAAACCGCTGCGTCACCGACCCAGGACTGTGACATTGATTTTCAAAGGAATGACAACTGTGAACTATAAAAATGCTGTGAGCTATGAGGAAGCAGGAGTGACACTGAACTATGAGAAATACTAGATTCACAAAGGCACTGGGGAAATGTGACGAGGGGCACGGGACAGGAAACACGACCAGGAGGCTCTGAACACTAGAATGGGAGGAGACCAGGTTTAGTGGCTGAGTCTGTAAAATCCTGGTGAGCAGGAACCATACAGAGACTTTCCTACTTTGACATGTGGAGGAACAGCAAGGGAGGGGTAAGTGGTCCGAGTGAGGCAGTTTGGGAGTAGATGATCCCATTGAATACCGTGACAGGAGGGCAGGCAGGTGAGCGAATCCAGGAGGTGCTGCGATGCAAAGAGCTGCCGAGCTCAAACCAGCTTCAGGATGAAGGAGTTTACTGCCAGAGGATGGAGGTGGCAAACAACAGGATGGCTGAGGGAAGCAAACGCAGGTTGAGTAAATATTTCTATGAACAAAAACCTGTTTCAGTGAAACACTATGGCGGCCAGCTCTAACTATGGTCAGCTGAAGACAAGCTGGGCTGTGTAATGGTAAAGTGCACATACATGTACAGCTGCCCGTCACCCAGCCCAGCCTCTCTTCCATTTAAATGAACAGTATCCAAGTGGATATCGTTGGGGTATTGGCCTAAGTGCAAATATGCTCCAAACAGGTGGATTATTTACATTTCCACTCACTCAGTGCGTTTGTATATTCAGTGTACGACAGTGTGGAACTTTAAATGCAATATCAATAGACACTACAGCTGCAAATAATAAGATATCCAGCCATTTCAGTCTGCTATGGAGACTAATGCTTTTGTATTGATATATGAAATACTTGGTTATTACTGCATACATCTTGTAGCTATTTAATATCTTGCACTTATTTAGATGTAAGTAGAAAGTGTGTCTAGTCTTGTAATTTGCAGTTTTCAACCTTTGCATAGAGTAGGACCCTGATTGAACAGTTATGGAGGTCCAGATGTTTCACACCTCTGATATAACACTCTATATTAAACAGCATCATACTTATTTAATAGAAAAACAATAGCAGAGTGTGTGCATATGCTTTATTGTATGTTTTGGAGAGCAGGGGATGGGAATCTAAATTGAAGACTGAGGGAGGGAAACCTTAATGGACTCTGCACCATTAGGGAGCCATCCATGCTATCTCTAGCAGGCAAATGACACGATCGAGCTGTAGAAACCCCCCTGCAGGATCCCTACTGATGTGTGCCTGGAAACAGAGCGATAGGGGGAGAGGGAGATGACTGTGTGATTTAATGTAAGGAAGCGAAGCAGCGTTCAAATTGATAAAGAGAGCAAGACAAGCAGCAACAGAGAGAGAGGAGACCACCGCTATATGACTGGGGACCCGGAGCGGAGGACTGAAGGGTGGAGTGGAGCTCTGCTACGGCTCTTCTGGTCTGTGCATGGGAGGAGAGAGCGGGAAGTTGACAGCTGAAGCTTACCTCAGCAAATACCGCAGCAGATACCAGCCAAAAGGCTACCTCCTCCTCCTCCTCCTCCTCCTCCTCCTCTTCCTCCATTGTGCTGTCCGCTTGCCAGGAGAATAAACCATCTGCTCAGCTGCTTCCCTTCATTTTCTTTATTTTCTCTTACTTCCACTCCCCATTTACATTTCCCTCCACCCCTTGTTGTTGGGTTTCCACATAGGGATGCGGACTCAGCAGGGCTCGGAGGGGGGCGTGCCGCTGCCAGGGGGCAGTTGTGGTAGTAGCGGCAGTGGGAGCTCTGGGCTGTCACCAGGGTCTGAATCAGACGGCGGGAGCCCAACAGGCAGAGGGCTGGACGGCATGGTGGACGGAGGTCTAGGAGTGGGTGTATGCATGGGTGGAGGTGGAGGAGGAGGCAGCTTGGGCGGCACTTTGAGGGGGGTCCTGTCTCGTTATTGGAGTTTGGAAAGTCTGCACTCCACCACAGGTAAGTGTTAGTGTGTTATTCATGACTGGATGGGACCGGGTATGCGTTGCGTGAGTGCATGTCTCCAGCTGACACCCACTGACAGTGACGGTGCAGTACTGATATGTTTGGGTGGGCCGGCTGCTGGACTCGTTAGTCGTGCAGAGAGAGCCAGAAAATGCCAGTAGCTTTATCTCCTGCTCTGCCCTTTCTTATGCTCTGAGATGTGTGTCCTTGTCTGCTACACAAAGGATCTTACTTCTGGAAAATGCTTGTTGCACCGAACTCTCTGGGCTCGGGTGGAATCACGGGAATTTTCTTTCTAAATCAGCGCTGATGACATTTTTAGTGTTTTTTTTTGTGTGTGTAGAAGGTCCCATATGATGAGAGAGGAAGAATGGTTTGCATCAAAGAGTCACAGATCAATGTGACTCACAGCCTGGAGTGACTTTTATGAAGACACATGGTCAAGGTTGTAATCTGATGTGAGAAATATAGTTCAAATATCTTAGTGTTTTTATCAGACATTTTTAATTTAGCTTCCACTTTATTAATACATGTTTTTTTGTAACCAAGTGTTTTCTTTTTAATGTTATTTTCAGTATTCTTTGAGGCATCCAAAAATAGTTGAAGAAATGTTTATTTTAATAGCCTAAACATGATTAAAATGACATATGTTAGTATGGGTCAGAAAGTAATAAGTGTTATTTACTTATAGGCCAAAGGTGTCACATGTTTCTGATGCATGCACTGTTGTTGTTGCTCATGCACTTTGTACTGTTGTGAAGCTGCTTATACTGTGGCATTTAGCCAGGCTCTCTGTCTTCAAAATGGCATCACATTAGTTGTTGTGACTTCCAGTTGTTGTCATTCCAGCTTTGTTTTTCTGGCTGTGTGCTTGTGCATGTGTGTGTTTGTGTGTATGGCCCAGTTGTTGCTCATGTTGTGCTGATCTAAATCTGTAAACACAGTGACATTATGGGGCATCTCTTCCTTATAAGAATAAAAAGCATGTGCTTTTTGTGAGCTCGTAAGCTAAGCAGGGTCGGGCATGCTTAGGACTGGAATGATAGACCACCTGGGAATAGCAGGTGTTTTAAGCTTAAGGGGTGGGAGTAGCTTGGACGATAGATGGAGGGTGAATGTTGTAAGAAAAAAGCGTAGAAAGAAAGTGCTTGTATGAATGAGGCAAGCTCTATAAAGCGCTTTGAGTCCTCAGGTAGAGTACAAAGGAGGTATATAAGAACGACTCCATTTACCAAACTTAAGGGTAGTTTGGTAAATGGTAGTTTTGGTAATGTAGTATTTATTGTTACATTTGGACTTGCTTGATGAGGACAGAATTATTTCTCTTGAAGTATCATGAAGAAATTCAAGAGCTACACAGTACAGAACAAACGAGTCCAAAAACTAGTGCGACATTTCAGAACTGTAGTCTCAAAGATCGCTAGAAAGAAAAACTGTGCTTCAGCTTAGGAGGCACCTTCAACCCTCGTACTGTGTTCATTTGGTGTTAAACATTTTTAAAAACAACCATTCCATTGAGACGTATCATAAAAACTATAATAATAGATGTATTATCACTACTTGCTGTGTTAGATCTTTTTAGTTCTTGTAGTTTTTGAACTTCTGTTTGTTATTTATGGCATGTATGTCTCATTAATCTGATCTTATATACTTGAATTTGACCTCAAAAAACCTTAACTTTTGGATTATTCTGACTCTAAGAAACAATCAGTTGAAACATAGTGTACTGATCATCACAGACCACTTTGGGTGAAAGTTAACATGAATATTTGATTTGAAACCATTTAAAATGTTTATACAGTCACATAAAGTAACACGTGTGTTACTTTTACACCTCCCTGTGTAAAGAGTAAATGATCCCCAAACTATACTTGCTTCTGACACAGCGCTTGACTAAGAGGATAGGAGACAAAGAAATTGTCAGAGGTCAGTGCTGGAAGAGTACTCCAGGTCAGTTTCTCATTTGCATATTGATATACAGTACGTGATGGATACATCAATATTTGAAAATGGTGTAGTTTGGAGGTTATTTTTCTGGGGTGACTGATTTTCATGGTCTCTTCAGTTAATCTGGAGGGAAGTAGTGGATTATTTGTTATGGTCATTTTGGATTTAATTATAGACTGGAGACTTTGATTGTCAGAGTTGCACTAATTGCAATTGGGTAGTTATTTAATGCAGAATGGTAGGAAGGGGAGATTTAAAAGTGTTTGAGGTCAATTCAATTTAATTTTATTTATATAGCACCAAATCACAACAACAGTTGCCCTAAGGCGCTTTATATTGTAAGGTAGACTGTGCAATAATACAAGTTGATTTGATTTGAGTTGATTTTGTTCTGTACTTACCCATGAGTTGTTCTGGTTGTCTTTTTGTTTGCATTGAAATATTGTAGTTGATTAGCTATAATAATCAAATAATGATAAAAACGTGGTGCTTCTAGTCCACCATTTGATTTTTTCTTTGGCAATTCTGGACTTTTTGTTTTTCCAATATAAATTTGTAGTTAAGTGATTTAAACCAGTTGTCTGTGGGTGTTGTCGGGAGCATTGAAGATAAATAACTAGTCTGCGGTACGATTTTCATTTTGACTGTTGCAATTTGGCCTGTTAATGATAGTGAAAGGTTAATCCCCCGTTTATAATGTTCTTCAGTTTTATTTAATAAAGGGGTGGAACTGAGGTGAAAGAGCTCTCACAGCCTGGAGGAAACCCAAGTATTTAATGTTGCCAATATGAAATGGGACAGAGGGGTGCTGAGCTATAGAATCCGAAGCATCCTCAGAAAGTGGTAGGATGGTTGACTTATTACACTTCATGCTGTAGTTAGAAATTTTTGAGAAGTCGTTGATTATATTGAATGTTTCAGTGATGTGTGTCTGGTAGATAGAGTAATAAATCATCTGCATAGAGACTGATTTTGCATTTATATTTTTGGTGTATTGCTGCAGTGAGTGTTAGGGTACCTGGCTCTGGTGACCCAGTGGTTTTGCTTTTGTTTGCTTATGTTCTCTGACTGAGTGTTTCTATTGTTTAGTTTCTGTATTTGTAGCGCCCTAAGTTCTTTAGTATCTCCTGATTTCCAGTCTTGGGTTTTGTTTTGATGCCTTCCCAGAAGAAAAAGGCACAACACTGAACAGTGTTCAGGCACAACACTGAACAGTGTTCAGGCACAACACTGAACAGTGTTGTGCCTTTTTCATGGCTCTGTCTCAGTATCAGGTCCATGTTGCTGTGTTATGTTTCCTGTTTTACTTTGACAGTCTGCGTCCCATGCTTTCAGTTTTGCTTCCCCTTGGTCTCGTCATGTGTGATTACTCCCAGCTGTGCTCTCGTCCTGTGTGTCATTCCCTCGTTATCCCTCTGTGTATTTAAGCCCTGTGTTTTCCTTGGTCTGTGTCGTGACCTCCCTCATCCCACGTTGTGTGGGCTTTTGGGTCACTACCTGTTCAGTTAGCTTAAATCTCTGGTTTATTTTGTATTTCTTCACTACCAGCAATAAATCAAAGTTTGAGTTGACTTTCTGCCTCTGTGAGTCTGCACATTGGGTCCTTCGATCCTGCCTTCCTCACACATTACATGACAGTGAGAGGTTCAATTAAAAAATGGCAAATAAAGATGGAGAGCGTGGACAACCTTATCTGGTTTGCGGGTGGGTGAAGTGTACAGTGTTTTTATCCAATGGATGAATGAATCTCCAAAACCCAATCTGTGTAGATTAAAATGTCTAGTTAACTTTATTAAATGCTCTTTTTGCATCTAATGTTGTGTTTGATTATTTTGATATGGTGTTTAGGGGTAAGTTATTAAGTTGATTAATCTGCAAATACTGTCAGCAGCATTTCTTGTTTCGATGAAACTAGTTTGATCTGGATGGATTAATCTTTGGGTAACTTTTTCTTTTTTAGTAGCTGGGGCTTTAGTGATTATTTTAAGTTGTTTTTATTTCTGTCATTTATCTGTGTGATCATGGCAACAGGATTTGCCAGAAGTGTTGATAAAATTGCGCTTGAAATCCATTGGTCCAACTGATTTCTTATTTGGCATTTTACTAAGTGCTTTATGAAGTTCATCAATAGTAATAGGTTCATTTAACATGTCAGCTTGCTTTTTGGATAGCCTGGGTAAGTTTTTTTTTTGAAAGGTTTCGTTTTTGGGGTTGTGGACAGAAGAGTATAGCTGGCAATAAAAGGTTTTAAACAAATTAATAATATCGAAAGGGTTTTAAAAAATTCAAGCATGATCACTAAGTGTGATTGAGTGGATTGTTGAACAGAGGAAAAATAAGTGTATTTTCCAGATGAAGGGTTGTTATTCCTCCAGATAGCACCAAGACCATAATGATTCATAGATTGTTTTAATATATCTGCGGAATGCCAAATTCATGAGCTACCAGGTGAGTCTGACTGGTTAAGTGTGGGATTGATAATTATATTGAAGTCTCCAGAAATGATGATGTTTGATGAATTGCTCTCTAATGAAAATAGATTGTGGAAGAAAGATGGGTCATTTTTGTTGGGGCCATAAATTTAGACTAACGTGAATGTTTTATTATTTACGGATAGACTGACAATAATATGCCTTCTGGATCAATAAGAGACACATTATGGATTGAGTTAATATTTTTATTTATGTATAGATACTCCTAGGTGTTTATTATTGAATGTTGAATTTGAATTGAACTTCTTTTTTTAAAAAGGACCAGTATCTAAATATGCCAGATTTAGCCAGAAGGCTACGTATGGCTATGTTGAAGAATGTATATTGTCAAACTGTTGTACTTTACATTTTGAGATTTTGGATTTGTGATTGTGTTAAGTGAGTGTGTTGTAAGAAACATCTAGCATTTAGTTTGACTAGGTGGGTAATTATTTTTGTCCTTTTCACTTGGGTCCTGATTCAATTCAATTCAATTTTATTTATATAGCGCCAAATCACAACAACAGTCGCCTCAAGGCGCTTTACATTGTAAGGTAGACCCTACAATAATACATACAGCGAAAAACCCAACAATCATATGACCCCCTATGAGCAAGTACTTTGGCGACAGTGGGAAGGAAAAACTCCCTTTTAACAGGAAGAAACCTCCGGCAGACCCAGGCTCAGGGAGGGGCGGGGCCATCTGCTGCGACCGGTTGGGGTGAAAGAAGGAAGACAGGATAAAAGACATGCTGTGGAAGAGAGCCAGAGATTAATAACAAGTGATACAATAACTGATGCCGCGCACATTCCAAAATACCAATTTCAGTTGGTTCTTCTTGGCATTACTTGTTAAGTTTTATATTGTCATGTATATTAAAAGGAAACGTGTGACTGAATAGAATATGTGTGTGAGAGCACAGATGTGAGTGAGTGAGTGAGTGAGTGAGTGAGTGAGTGAGTGAGTGAGTGAGTGAGTGAGTGAGTGAGTATTAACATCTTCGTGGAGACCAAAAATTGGAAGTTTGCTATACTCGTGGGGACCAAAACCCCAGTCCCCACGAGTTTGAAGCCATTTTTGAGACTCAAAGTGTGGTTTTAGTGTCA
>VURO01038778.1:7714-23653 GCA_015108175.1 Pelvicachromis taeniatus
TATCAAAATGTGAAACGGAAGCTGTGTGTGTGTGTGTGTGTGTGTGTGTGTGTGTGCGTGCGTGCGTGCGTGCGTGCGTGCGTGCGTGCGTGCGTGCGTGCGTGCATGTTTACACATATTTCTGAGGACAGAAATTTGGCATGCCACTATACTTGTGGGTACCAACAGTCACTTGAACGGCTAGGGGAAAGCATTATGTCACATGAGTGTGTGTGTGCGCGCATGTGCGTTCAGTATTTAAACATGTAATTGCTGTTATTGACGTATGGTCATGATAAACAAAACATGTTTGCCTTGAAAAAGGTCCCCGTGTTTAGAGTTTTTTTCTGGACTTTATAATATAATTTAGGTTCTAGTTCCTGAAGATGTTATGTTCTAGTGCCTCTGAGTTTCTTACTGTTCTTGATTTCTTGTTTTATTTTAGTTCTTCTTTCGTGTCCAGTGTGTCCTTGTCTCATCTCTGTGTTTCTGTCTTCGGTGCCTTTGTGTGTTAGTCTTTGTTTCCTATCATCCCTTTGTCTCTCCATGTCTCCATGTCTGTTTATCCCCAGTCCCATTGTCAAGTTCACATCTTATTCTGTGTTCCAGAGTGTGTTACTTCCTGCTTTTTTGTGTTAGTCCCGTGTGCGTTCACTTTTGCTTCTTCTGTCTCGTCAGCCATATTTAGTTCACAGGTGTTTCTTACTGTGTTCCATCTCCCTGATTACCTCGTGTGTGTATTTAAGCCCTTAGTTTCCTTCTTGCCTTGTTGTGATCTCCCCTTATGTTCTGTCAGTGTTCATTTTTACTCAGTTTGTTTCAGCTCTGCTCTGCCCTATATTTTGTTCAAATCTGCCATTTGCCAGCCAATAAAACTGTGTTTTGCATTCATGTTTGTCTGTGGAGTCCTGCATTTGGATACACTCCCTGCCTGCTACACAACTGCCCATGACAATTTAAGAAAATGTTAGAATTTTGTTTTTTAATTTGTTTTAAAAAAAATTAAAATTCAGTTTATTTCCGTTCACAATCAGTGTGTGCTTATAGTAAACCTGACTGAGGACAATCTGATCTTAATCAAGTAGTAATTTCCTCTATAATTTTACAATGTCTCTGTTCAATAATCAAGTCCAGTGCACTACTACTCTACTCTACTACATAATCCTCTCTAATCCCCTATTACTCTCTTTTCTATAGCTGCCCTTACCTCCTCTCTTTTTAACTGCCTTTGTAATTTTTAGAGGCTAGTCAGCAGAAACGTTTCCGCCACTTCACATTCATTTCATCCTGTTATGTGCTGCGTCCTTCATTAGAATTCAGAAAGGTGTCGAACTCAGCTTCTGTCTTGAGTAGCAAATAATTCTATTTTATTATATTATATTTCCTTTTATTTGATCTTCTTCATAGATCATTTTTATTGGCCCTTGTTATTGTCTTGCTTTGGTAAATTTAAGTTTTGTTTGTTTTTTTCATTTGTCAAATTTAAAAAATTGAAATGCATAAATTCAAACCAACATTATTAGTATTATTGGTGGTGGTGGTGTTAATGACAGCAGATATAAAATAGACTATTCAGAATAACATCCATCCTCTACTATTTGCTCCTGTCCAAGCAAAACTGACATCAAAGCGGAGCTGTTCAAATGTCCCTCTTCGCTGAATCTTCTAGCTCATCTTCCTAGGTCTTTCACAAGCCAGATGTCACACATGATCTCTCCGGTGTGCCCTACGTCTGACTTGGTTATGCTCTGGGCATAGTACTGCGTCTGCCTCCCACTGGTCATGACAAGACCCCGGAGGCTTTAAGCCCATTTTTGAGGTAAGAACTACAGTTCAGAATTGTGGTTGCAAAGTTTTAGTTGCTAATCCACTTCCAATTTGTTGTGCACATGGCTTCAGACCATCCCAGTATAAGCTGAAAGTTACAAGATTAAGGTGTTAGGATCATCCACAAAAGCAAAGACATGAACCCACTGACCTAGACACCCTCATTGTGTCTGCCACCCAAAAAGTTCAGTCAAATTACCTGTCATTATTCCCTCTAGCTGTCTTCTATGGTCTTTATGGTCTTTGGCGTTACTGAGCTGGCCAGTGCATTCCTTCTTTATAAAGAATCACATTGTGAATTTGGACACTACTAAAGTTTTTGCTGTCACTCTGATAAAGTTTATCATTTATTTAGTTATTAAATTTGTTTTCAGCCTAATAATGGCATATTTGGGCAGCATATTTAAAATGACAAAGAAAACTAACCACTTTAAATCAGCTATGGATATTATGTATGCTTCATTTGTATGAAATAACAGGGGTGCAGAACTCACGTCGCCATGAAACTGCTTTCCAGTGTATTCTCTAATTAGTCTCTGAAAATGGTATTATGTATAAAGATGGCTCTAATTCATAAACAGATATTTAATCATTTATGTAAAGATCTTGAATTCAAGATGAAAGTCTACAAATCAATCACATTTTGACAGCATTACAATGATGTAGAGACATTATTAACAATCCGTGTGCAGTTCTTCAGTCAACAGCCTCAAAAATAAGAGGATGTATGTGAGGAGCATAAGATGAGAGGAGCTCAGTTTTAAATTTAAGATTAGTTGGTATGTTATGCTTTAAAATTCCATAAAAATATTGTTAAATGATGTATGAAAATAACACTCCCTGCAGCAAGCAACGTAGGAGGATACAGCGTGAAGAGAAAACATAAAATTTAACCAATAGGTAATACATTAAGTAAACAGCATTACCCCAAAATATTTACCATAGTTTGCATTTGTGTGATGATTGTTTGAAACAATATTCAGTCTATTTGTAAATCTTGGGGCTGCATAAAAAGAAAAGGTATGAGACATTTGAATATGAAGTGATTGTACAAGCTTTCAGAAAAACGATAAAAATGCCTGCAATCTCAATATGTGTGCGATTATTTTAACAGCATGTACTTTTCCTTAAGACATGAGCCTACTCAGTATATTTTAACACTTAAATCAGTGTTTTAGCTTAACTTTCCCCTGCTTTTGTAAGGATACTCCATCTGCCAAATGTAGTGATCAGCAGCATAATATGAAACTGAAAATAAAACCTCCATTTTAAAGCTTGAACCTTAACAGACACATTGAGACAGTCTCAAAATTATTTTGACTCACAGAAAAAAGAAAGCTTTCCCATCAGTCTTCATTTTGTGTTAGGTTTCACAAAAATCCAGCAGAAATGAATGAGAGTGGAGCTGATAGATTACACCTTAAGTCATGCATGACTTAGCATCTCGTTAGCTTCCCACTAGCAAAGGGAATGGAACAATGGCTGGATTTATACGGGGGGGGGGAAAAAGGTAAATGATCCAACTAGTTGTGCTGTGATCACAGCTTTTGTGGAAAATGACAGTTATACCTAAAGTACTAACACAGTGTAGCTACACCACATTTTCTACTACAGTATGCAATATTGACAAGGCCACATGTTATAGTGGGGAGAAGAATGGTATGTATGGTGCTGAAGATGTATGAAGACAGTGAGACAGTTGTGAGGTGTGCAGTAAGAGTAACATATGGGTTTAAGCTGGGGGTTGTATTACATCAGTGATAGGCTCTGAACTCCTTCTTTGCAATGGTGATGGCCAGATTGACAGATGAGGTCAGGCAGACATGTCAGTCCACTACATATGCAGACAACTTTGTTATGTATAGTGGTGGTGGAGGAGGATCTGAAGAGGTGGAGGTATGAACTAAAGACAAGAGGAATGATAATAAATGGAAGCAAGACAGAATATATGTCTACAGGTGGAAAGAAGAATAGCAACAAGATTGAAAGACAAGGTTTACAAGATGGCAGTGAGACCTGCTATGATGTGTAGTTTGGAAAAAAATTATAAAAATGAGTAAATCAGAGGGACAGCTCAGGTTTTGGGGAGACAGTTAGAGAAGCAACTGGTTTGGACATGAGGAGAGATCGTGGCTATATTGTACAAAGGATATGGAGCTTTGTCTTCCTGGCAGGAAGACAAGAGAAAGACCTCAGAGTAGGTTCATGGATGTAATGAAGGAGGATGTACAGAGGCTTGGTGTGACAGAAGAGCATAAGGAAAGGCTGAGATTAATTCAGATGATCTGCTATGGCAACCTCTAAAGGGAGTGGTCGAAAGAAAGAGAAAAAGAAAAAAAGGAGAAGGTTAAATACTGCCAGTCAAATACTGGAGAGATGCTAGCCATGTCTCAATATGTGTACTTGTGTATACTTGTGTTCTCGTGGGCTTGTTATACGTCACCAGTTGGATGCTAAGTACTGTCCAATTCAAAGTATGCATCGGAGAACTGCGGCTAAAAACTTTGAAATATTACTCTTTCTGGGTCACAAAATAAACTTTTAAGAAATTTTCAGGTGAGAATGTAGCTGTGTAAACTTCAAATATCTGCTTGATTTATCAAGACATCACATATTTGCAAAAGTGCTCCGACGTCTGGTGGTCTGTTACCCACCAGCTCAATAGCTGACCGGGAGGTCAAGGCTCACTCTAGTCCAGCGAGAACAGCGCACCCCTGGCACATTGTTTTCAACCCCCCCCCTTTGCGGTCTTTCGCTACTCAGGTTAGCGAAAGACCGCGGGGGGGTCTGTCGCTATAAGTCTAAGTCTCTTAGATAACTTCTAAATCGTAATGTTTGGTTTATTGTAGTGTTTTATTTGTTCCTGAGTAAATTGGTTTAGCTGAGATTAAAGTTAAGCTTCATAACATATTAATGACAGTTAAATTAAGAGGCGATGGCAGTGAAAACTCTGTACGCTGGTGTTCCAATTGTACAAATCGCGAGTCCATACTCGCGTTCTCGGTAAGTCTGGACTCCCATGCATTGCGTACTTGAGAATTGAGAAACGGCTTATATTTCTTGGCTGGCTTGGGAATGTCTCTTTGATCCCCAGGATGAGCTGAAGGAGGTGGCTGGGGTGAGGGAAGTCTGGGTTTTTCTGCTAAGACTGCTGCCCCCACGGCCTGTACCCAGATAAGTGGCAGAAGATGAATGTATGGATGGAGATGTGAGTGTCAATTTCCCAATTGGCTGTTCAGTCATGTAGTGTCTCTCGTTCACTGGTACACTTACTGGAGTGGATAGACACATGTTCTGCATTTGTGCTTAAACATAATGAGAAAAGGGAGAGAGCATTATGCTACTTTGGAGTTTGTTGAGACATTTTACAAACTTTATATTGGATGAGCTCCTACCAGCATGAGAGAAGCTAAGTTTTTGTGTCATTGCACTTTTAAAAAAAGAACAAAAGTTATGTTCAGAAAAATCGTCAAAGTGCTTGCCATGTGCCAAACAAGTCTAAATCTATCGAGGAAAGAAACATTTGCACTGAAATTTATGCTGGAATGAATAAGACTGTAGCATTCGACACAGAGGAATAATTTAAGCATGTTAAAAGCCTAAAGGGTATCTTACCACAGCTGTCACTAGTTCTTTACATACACAGAATAAATACAGCAGCGTTGACCACAGTAAACAAAGGGGATACACACACACACACACACACACTGAATGGAAGAACAGTATATTACTGTACCAACATACTGTGCCAACAAGACCCCTCCTTCTTCCCCCAGATAATGACATTTCTGTGAGAGCAAATGAAATGGGCCAATTTTCAAACTCATTATGAAGTCTGTTCTGAAAAGGAGTTTAAAAAATATGAATCAGAAGAGAGACTAAGGGTGTAAGGAACATGAGATTAATAATAGACATTAACACTGATTATGTATCCGTGTTTGTGTGTTTGTAAGAGTCTAGGTGTGCATTTGTGCTTTGCCTCTCCCTTTAGGTGTGCATATGCTTTGTGTTTGTTTCTGTTTGTGATTTTTTTCTCTTCCTGGGTTTGTGTAGATGTATGCAGACTTATGTGTGCGTTATGTATGCTTTGAGCGTACCTTTTTTTTATGTGTGTGCATGCATCACCTCAGCCCAAAGCCAAGCTGACAGACAGCTTCCCTCTGAGGAGCCCCTTAGTGTTTCTGATTGATCGTCATAATGCCAAGGTACAGGCCCTGTCCTTGGTGCCTATGCTAATCGCAAGCTCATGCATATTTATGAGCTCCTTGGGAATCAACTAGCTAAATAAAGGATGAGGCTGTTGGCTTGGAGCTCCGTTCATCACTGAATCTGATTGATTAGAAAGAGGGGGAAAAAATCCGCCTGTACAGACCTGTGGTTTTTCTTTCTTTTCCCTCAGCCTCAGTTCTGGGGTCACAGTGGGAGCTTGTGGCATGTATGAGACGAAACAGTGAGACCTCAAGGTCAAATCCTTTATACATGTTATGGGGTGACTTTTACATTTTCTCATATATTTATTTTATTTCCTGTTTTTTATTTTTATTTTTGCCTATGAGTATTTGTCAGTTACCCATAGGTATAGACAAGTTTTTGGGGTTTTTTGTGAAAAAAACACAAATTTCTGACCTCAAGGTCTGCTTTTGATTATAAACAAGGTTTCATGCATCTAGTCCCTATTTGTGGATATTGGTTGTGTTTTATTAAATATCAGAAACAAGCGTCACAAAGTGGACTTAAAAGGGAGCGATATAAAAATTGGTATGTTTAATATCCCTAATTCTTTTGACAGTTGAAATACAGTCAATTCCTACTTGCTAAATTGATTAATTACCTAGGAAGAGAGAGAGACAATGATCTAGCAAAGTGAAGTCCCTCAAACATTAAGAATGCCTCTGAAAGCTTTAGTGTAATTATTTCATACATCAAAATTCGAGGCTGTGAAGACACAGACGACATCACATTCAACATTTTGGTCCCTTTATTTCATGTTAACCACATTTCAAACAACTAAACAACCAATGGTAATGGCATCACCAGATCTAAACAGCACTTTGCTAGACAAATAATCATCAGAATAATAATTATACAAAAGAAATGTACAAATTCAAGACAAAAATAATCTAAAAGAACATTAAAAAAAATATAATACATATGAAGGGCCATGAATCAAGTCAATAAAATAAAGTGTCAGTTAAGAAAAGGATCAAGATATCCAGCATTCACATTGTCTTCAATACAGCACTCTTACTGTTTTGATAGGTCCATTAACGAGCCTGACTGGACTCCAGCAAAATATAAGAATAAAAATAAATCAACGCAAGCACAGATTGAATAGTTTGCTACAACATTAAACTACAAGTATGTCAGTTCTTGCCATAAGTGCTGAAATGTTTCCTAACAAAAAAAAAGTTCATCAGAAGCTATGAAACTTTATATGAAATCATTTTAAGGTATCTAATGCATCTAAAAAGTAAATCAGGTCATTGGCAACCTGTATGTATTTTTAATGCATTGGGATGTAAGATAATTCACTTCAGTAGTCTGATTTTTTGAGTGTTTGAAACTTAAGCCATCATTCTGGTCTTTTTTATTAGAATGACAGTGTTTTAACCCCTGAGAGGTAAAAACAGATCTGAAAATCTCATCACCTTTATATTCAACACATTTCAGGGGATGTTAATATGAATACAGGCGGTATATGTATAACATGAGATTTACTTTTTTTTTTTTAAATGGGATAGCATAGAATAGTCTGACCAGATGAGTAGGAGATAATGGGAAGCTGAGGTCAATGCCATGCATAATTCTCATTAATTCCCACACTCCCACTCGTTCTTTAAGGTACAGAGGCATCTAAACTATTAGCCATGTTAACCGTCTTTCAACCTGGGGTCAAACACTAACTGAAATCATTTCCTATTAGTGAGTTTGTCAGATGTATTTTTAATATCTGTATAGTTCAGTGGGCTTGATGTAATGCGGTCGTTAATTAAAAAAGAAAAATAAATGTGACCTGTCTCTTTGTTTTGTGATTTGGTTTTTTTTTAAATCATAGGTTATAGGGGAAAATAGGCCCAATTCCTTAGCTTGGAAAATTATCCAGAATGTAAAAGATCAATGACTGAACTGTTTAACAGTCTGATCTAAGAATCAAGGATACTTAATCAAGTCTACCTTTCTATATCTCAGCAGGTTTAACTAATTTCTTATCATTTGAAAAATTACATTTTAGACACAAATAGTGGTCATATATCAACGACTACTTGCAACACTGTAGACCAGGTTAAGATTAAATCAGCCGCACTAAAGTAGATTAATTAATCTGGAAGCTACACTCAGTTATTGAACAATTTCACATTATAGCAAATAGCTATATGATTACCAAACCCTGATTTCGGTTAAGAATTTAGCCCAGGCTGTTCAAACATGCAAAAGTGCGAGTTATACTTTATGTCGTTTTTGAGAGGAATCTTTTTATTTCTTTTTGGGGAATTTGGAGAGTCATTTTCATTAAATGATAGTGGCGCTGTTATCATATTAGAGAAAAAGTATTATCTGGTTGTTTCTGGTTGTTCCATTACCAAAAGTATCACAATAAATAAATAATTTAAAAAACTTTTTTTTTCTGAATGTGGTGGCATTAGCTAAATGTGCAATATGCAAAAAATATGTGGACTTTTTTGACATTTCTGAGGAGACAGTCCATGGTATGGTAACACAGTGACATTAACTTAGTCTTTTTAGAGTTATAGTGTTTTGAAATAACATTAATTTGTAATGTACCAGTTGCTGATGTTTGCCTGTTTGTTTGTTTGTTTGATTGTGGTTGTCTTGTCCTATTTACAGTAAGGGTGGATGCACACTATAAGATTTTAATTTTGTAATTTTTTTGAAGCCTTCCAAAAACATTTATGTACCTGTACCAGTGAAAAAAGCTGGAACAGAGACACGTCTTGGCCTTAAATCTAAGGCATGTTTCTTTTTTTCCATTTTTCTGCAGTTATTTTTTTGTTTTACAATGTCCCTGACTCAACTTATTGTAGGTTATATGTTCTTTGTTCTTGTGTTTTTCTGACAATTAAACTCAGTGAAAGTAAAACTATAAAAAAGTTATAACCATGCTGACATATTTTCCTTCCAGGCCAATTACAGAATTAAAATGAACTTGAACATGAACATGTATTTGAAAAAAAAAGAAAAAAACACACACAAAGTGTTTTTGCATTGTTCACTGAGCAAAGTGAGTCATGGTTGAAAAAAAAAATACATTTCCATTCCCTTTTAGAGTTACCAAAAAAATCTTCCAGTGGGCATCCAGCCTTCAGAGGGAGACAACATTCAAGGCGTAGAATATATCTAAAAAGGAAATACTGTACAATAGTCACATCACAGCCCAGCAGAGAGGACAGAGAAATAGAGGAGGAAAAGTGGTGCTTCTTTTAAACATTTGTTTTTTTTTTTGTTTTGTTTTTTACCATATTTCTTTTTCTTTGTACAAGCATATAAAGTCCCCAGTCTTGCTGAAGCAAACAGACATTAAAATCACCAGTGTGCATGTTTGTTGCCTTTTCCCTCTTCTGTACAGGTTGTTGTGTGTGTTGTTGCAGGCACGCATATAGATAGACACTTCCTCAAATATGCAAGCATGCCCTCTCTTATTCACACACAGTCACGTGCATATGCACTCAAATACAAACACACACACATGCGCGCGCACACACACACACACACACACACACACACACACACACACACACACACACACACACACACACACACACACACACAAACGGACACACAGGCACACTCAATCAGTCGGATTCAGGTCAACACAAAGCAGTGTTGCCCTCTGTGTTTCCCAGTGTTGCGTTGAGAATGACAGGCATCGACAAATGGCCAATCGGGAATAGAGATGTTTAGCGTACACCCAATCAGAAGGAGTTGAGCGCTTCCAGAGCCACTTCATAGCAGAATTTATACTGTTCCTGTGTAGAAATAAAACAACAAGCAAAGCTAAGTCAGAAAGTTCTTGAAATTCGGCTTTGCTTCCCTCAAACTCTCAATAGAAATGAATAACTGTACTCTCAGCTTGGCTTCAAGCATTTAAACTTCCAACATGTATAATAAAACCAAACTCTACGCTCAAAACTATTTATTAAATATTTACTTATTTATTAAAAAATGCACTGGAGCAGTGCAATAAAAAAACAACAAAAAAGAAATTTCGTGACAAATAATTCACAACATAATATGACGATGATGACGATAGAACACAGTAACACAATTTCCATATTTTTACCAATAAAAATGAGTCATAATTCATGAACTGAGAATCATAACATTATCAGCATAGTAGGTAATATTGGCCTCAGCCAGGCAACAAAGGATTGGATTGGCTGGACTGCAGTATGTGGGCAAACTAATCCAATAGCACATCTTTATGAACAATTCTGTCATCATTCTCTAGCTGTGATGACAACTTTCAAATGTGAAAAGAGCAGTAATTGTGTGAAGAAATGATCCAGATGGTTTGGAATGTTTGGCCAAGTTATATTAAGCAAAGAATTAAGAACAGTGAAACGTTTTTCATCTTTGTTTGACAAGAAACAAAGAGTCAAATAAATCTTTACTTATTTGAATTCTCTGCATTATTTGTTGTTAATTTCACTGAATGGTAAAACAATTTTGTAAAAAGCTGTTCTGCTTAGTACCAAGATTAAGTGACTTCAAAACAAAGTAGCTGCTGATAACAAACTAAAAACATTTCAAGACAAATGCTTGAAAAAGTGATAGAATTAGTATTAAATACATAGATGCTATTTTGAAACAGCCATCCAAGATAATAGATGAGGTAATTGGGCAATAAAAAAGAAAGAAATCATAAAAACTTTGCAAAATTTCATAACTCTAAATAAGACTTCTGTACAACTAAAGAAATAATTTTGTCTTCCTGCTCAAGTTGTCCGACTGGTTCATTCTTCTCATTCATTAGCTGTGTTTTGGGTCATCGCATGTTTGGAGGAGCTAGATCCTGTGGGTGCCATGGGCAACTCTCTGACATAACTCTGAACACTATGCTACTCCAGAACATCACGATAATGGCATCGCCTCAAAGACATCTCAGTTTGACTTTTTTTCTGCTTTAGGAATTTAAAGCCAATTTTTAAAAGGTTTAGGGTTACCAGCACTTTTTTGCCCAAATCTTTGTTTTATGGTGATGAAAAAACCAACAAAGACATAGCCAATCACAATTAAATCTTCACTTATACCACTAAAGGACTAAAGCTTTGGCAAATACTGAAAATTGACTATTATAATCCATTTACCTTGCATCTGTGAGCAGGTGTGCTTTAGTTCATGGATGTGAGTAACAAATTGAGAAATTCTTTACAAAGGAGATGAGAAAAGCACTGAAACAGCTGTGACCTGTCTTTACGTGAATACAAATTTTGGGTAGTGCATGAATCCTTGAATGTTTGCTACCACAGAGACAAAAAGCTCTAATTCTATATTAATTCATGTAAATCTATTCATACTATCTACTCGTTGTTGTCTTTAATAATATGTGTTTTTACCTTATTTGAATTCTGCTCTAAACATTCCCACATATACAAATACTACGTTGTTAACAAGCTTTAATGTAACATGCTACGATCAGAGGCTTTGTAAGATTAATATTACTGGTTGTCAAATCTAAGTTACGTTTTTTTATACTAAAACATTTCAATAAACTACATCATCACCTCATAAAATATGCAAAACAAAATTATTTATGTATTGTGATTTCTCACCATAGTCTCCACCATATTGGTCTTGTTGTTCCTCAGTGTTTTAACAGTGTGGAAAACATCCACAATATTCTGCTGCTGGATCATCTCATTGATGCTGCAGATGGCACAGAAAGTTCCAGAACGTCCACCACCAGTTCTGCAGAGGACGAGGAACAAAGGAGTTGCACAGAGGAAATGAGGAAAGAAAGGGACACAGAGGCTCTTCAGTATTAAACATCATCACCATTTTGGAAACATAACTGGAGGTCAAAAAAATCATACTGAGGTCAAAAAGAAAACAGAAGATGAAACGAGATGAAGCAAAGATACAGGTGTAGAGAGAATATTAGAAAGGTTATGTGGAGTTTTTAAATCTGTCTATTCTCCTAACTGCTTATCCAACCACAGTTGCAGGACAGTCATTGGATAATGTTCGGAAATTTTATGAGCCTTAAACATTTGTTGAAAATCGAATAAAACTTATAAAAAAAGCTATAAATGTTAAATTAGTTTGCTTGTTTTCATGCTATTTATAGTGTGACGTATTTAAGAAATGGTTTCTGTTTAGTAAATGGCAAAATTTCAAGGGAATTTAAGGAAAAAATATTAGGTTTAGTGATATATGGTGTTTTATTCCTTCTTGTAGCATGTTTGGATGAAAGAATGGAAAGAAATACATAGAAGACACTATACAAAGCTAAATAAGGTTTTAATTAGCTCTGTAGAGTCACTGTAGAGAGTAAATAGGTTTCTGAAAGCCAAATTGGAGATATCAGATGTCACTTTTAATGCTAAAGAAACATGTGTGACAATGTGAGTTGAGAAAAAAGGCTTTAAGGGACAGAGAGTGACAGCAAGTGACAGAGCGAGAATTTAGTACAAAGAAATCTGCCACTGCATGCAAAAAAACACCTACTAATGGAGTTTAGAAATTTGAATAAACGTGTTCGACTTAAATCAAAATAATAATGAAAGCCTTTATTAACACTTTATACAGATGGCAAAGTGCCATCTTTATGTCAAACATATTTATGTATACTATATATATTGGGTGTTTACTGGCTATATGGCCCAATCAGCAGTCAGTGCTCTGCCAGTGAGAAGTCAGACCACCCACCATGAAAACAGCTCCAGACTTTCCCATCTCACTTGGTTCCAGCTGAATTCCTTCAGTATTGAGACTGAATAAAACATTTAGGTACTGCGAGGTGGAGTGACAGCCATCACAAAAATCATCCACTGTCTACCTATTCTGCATTAGCAATGCCAAGGCTGCTACAGCTTGCAGTCCACTCGGAATACCTGTGTTAGTGATAGTGACTGAATTTTCTATAGGAAGTCTATGATCTAAGCTTTTTAGAAGCGCTTAAGAAGGTTAGAAATAAATATAGAAAGTTTGAGTTGCTGTCTCAGAACCGCTTAAACAATAATATCAGACTGCATGCTTGAAATTCTTGCTTTTCATACATACTCCCATTGGTTTGAATTTCATTTGTTATTAGTTAACTAAAAATTTAAATGCAAAAGTATTCTTTATGCACTTTCTTCTTGATTTCACGCTAGATTAAAATTTCAGACAGTTGCTTTAGTGTCAGAAACTAATTCCTAGGGTAACGGTGAAAAGAATGAAAGCAAATACATTTTACATCAATCCTGCCAAATACATCTCAGGGCTAAAATACATGAATATTATTGAATATTATGAAGCACTGAACAACAACCAGAAAATACAACTTTTCAGACTTTTCAGTCTTTTCAATAACGGTCAAGGAAAGTGAGTAACTTTCACATCTTGCATAGAAATGTCCCAGATATGAAAAGTGGTTCATATCTGATGTCAAACAAAATTAAAAATTCAATTTAAAAACCACTTCAACTGCAGTCACCTTATATTGTGTTAGCTAGATTACAGGAGCTTTGTGTGAATATGGTTGATTTAAAAAGAATATTTGCTGTGATTTGTTTCTAAACCCATGCTGGTGTTTAGATCAGTAAATTAATAAAACATCATTTCGGCTCATCACTGTTGGTTAATATAACACTGCACTAAACTTGCTATCATAGATGAGAAGAGGGGTGTCATAATAACGATAATAATGATAATAATAATAATAATAGTATTGACTATAACTGTGATGGTCCAACTCCCTAAGGTGTTAATCATCAGTGATGACCCTAACCACAACTCTAGCCCTAGGCAATTAAAAAATTTTTAGTTTTTGTTTTAATTAAATTGCCCAAAGTCTGAGCAATCAGGGGACAAGAAAAATACTCATTCTGACTAACAAACATCAACAAGCATTCATTTTTCCCAAAGATGTTCTAATTTTTCATTTTTCCAAAATATAAGTTTAAAATGGTAGCGTCACTGTTTGGCAACAGGCAACTTATATCTTCATAAGGTTTAAATCAAAGTGCCAGACTGGCCCATCTATGTAAGTATTAATGGAACTGATGAAAATATTAGGAACAAGCAACCTTTCTGTGCATCCAGTTTCTCTGAAACGATGGGTTACTATAGTGGGTGGGTGCACCCACTTTTACTACAAAGTGAAAGTGGGTGCACTTCTTTTAAAGGTATTTAAAAATGGTTGCTATTTGCTTTTTCGCTTTTGTGTATGGTATGTGATTTGAGCTTTAAAAAAATATTCTGAAATATACTGAAGTTCAGTTTCAAATGGTTTGGATGCCACCTTCTGTTTATCAGTTAACTTCAGCATTTATTTTATCCACAGTCTCAGGTGAAATATTTAAAGTGGCCAACTTTCAGAAATTTCCAAATCAAAACATTACAAACCAAATCTTCAGAGGAAAGGATCTGGCAGAGTTGGTGGTTAAATGGTTTGTAGGAGATAAATTCATATTTGATTTAAATGAATTGTGACATACATGAAACCTCATTGCTCTAGATATGAACTGCTGCATGCTGAATATTAGCAATTTGTTAGAATGAGACGGCACGTTATCTTTATTACTTTACTTTATCTAAAATATATATCTATATAACTCTAGATAAATAGAGCAAAAGCAGATTGCTGAATTAAGTGTGCTGCTCCTCACTATTTTATAAAACCTCCCCCCAGTGTGACTTGTTGAAAATGAGACATGTGCTCAGCATTAAAGACGCATCAAATTCCAACCCTCAGGACAAGCGAAGAGCAGAAAAATAATCAATTTTCACCAGCTACTGATTGAACCATCATGTTTCTACTTATCGCTAGTATTACGGAGTCTGTGAAATCAATAGCTGGGGTTGATTAGCCAGTGTAGCTGTCTTCAGCCAGAAGCAGAGACGGCATACATCTCTGTCACTCACATTTACTGGGTTTGAGCAGAACTTACCCCCAAAATGGTCTTGCTATCTTAATTTATTTGCTAGTGTTTTAATTTCACAGAAATTAAACGGATTGTAGATTTACATAGCATTTTTAAAAATGTTTTAAAATACCAGTTTGAACATTTAGTTTATAGATCTATAGCTATAGGTGATGGATTTATTTGAAATGAAGGTCAAAGTTGTGATTGTTAGGATAATATAAACATATGTGACACTAGTTATTACAATTTTATTCACCATATAAGGGCTAATAGTTGAATTGCACATTATTCAACTATTAGCTAAGTTGAATAATGTGCAATAGAGAAGAAAAAGCTAATACTGTATATCTTCCAATACTAGCCTGTCTCTTTTAAACGCCGGTTTCCAATAAACGCCGGTTTGAAAACATGTCCCGACAAATGGACACCGGTCTCCAATAGTAGCCGGGTGACCTTCGACCCGGAAGTCCCCCCCCGTCTTATTTTTCTTTTTAAATTTTATTGGCGGTTGGCAAACAACTGAATGGTGCATTACCGCCACCAACTGGTATGGAGTGTGACTGGAACGTCAAAAAAAACCCCGTGCTGTAGTCTGCCGTCTCATCACTCGGTCAGCTGTTTCCAATCAGCTGTCATCTACGACCAGTGGCATTTAAGCTGGATGCAGTGACCATCAAAGTGGGATTATTGCACTGAACTGGAACTGTCGGCTAGCGACTGTGATTTTCTGGTCTTTTACTTCCTCTTGAGGAGAGTCAGGCGGAGAGACGTTTCGGGGAGCACCACTCGTGCACTGGGCTACCACAGACAAGGAGACACTCGGGAGCAAAGGAGGAGCACAATTGGGAACTGCATTATTTGTGAACTGTTGGAATACGTTTTGGAGCACTGTAAGTAAATGCAATGTCTTTTCACCTCAGTCTAAAACCCACGCCTGGGTCCTCTTTCCCTCTCACTTCCGCGACAATCCCGAGAAGGGAATAAAAGCCGGTCTCCAATAACCGCCGGTCTCTTTTAAACGCCGGGCCGGCCAAGTAATTTTTTG
>VURO01038794.1:1935-12965 GCA_015108175.1 Pelvicachromis taeniatus
AGTGTTTGCAAGCCATGCATACATTATCCTGATTATCCTACACCCCCCGAGTCCTATCCCTGAGTTGCATAAAATATGAAGCTGTCCTGATATTTCTCTCTTTTGTCCTTCTCCAGGCATCCTGCTTGTGCGGCTCGGCCTCCTGCCTGCTGTCATCATGTTGCCCTTCCACATACAACTCCACCATCAGCCGGCTGGCCTTCTCCTTCCTGCTGCTGCTGGGCACGCTGGTGTCCATCATCATGATTCTGCCAGGCATGGAGGAAAATCTTAAAAAGGTTGAATATGATTTAATGGCTATTAAGAGCTGTAATCCATCAACACAGATATTTTAAAGTGACCTAACAGGATGCTTGAATTGGGTTATTTTATCCCAGAACTCCCTGAAAAGTCTAGATGAATCAGCTGTACCCCACTGTTGCCCTTTCACCCTTTAATTTCCTGTTTGTGTTCACGTCAGATTCCAGGGTTCTGTGTTGGCGGTTCGAGCATAATTGGCGTGGAGAACAAGGTGAACTGTGACATCATCGTGGGCTACAAGTCTGTGTACCGCATGTGCTTTGCCATGGCCTGCTTCTTCTTCCTCTTCTCCATCATCATGATCCGAGTGCGCAGCAGCAAGGACCCCCGAGGAGCCATCCAGAACGGGTTAGTGCTGCAGCTTCTGTTTCTTGCCTCCACGTTTTCACAGCATGCTGCACTCTGGTGGCCAAATGTGAACACTGCACCTTTTAAGAACGCATTTACACAAAAGCTAATAAACCGGTTTGTTGTGTGCACATAGATGAAATAACACTGATATTTCTTCTCAGTTTCTGGTTCTTCAAGTTTCTGTTGCTGGTTGGTATAACAGTGGGAGCCTTCTTCATTCCAGATGGCACCTTTAATACAGGTATGGTTTTAGCCACAGTGAGCACAGTTCTGATAAAAGGGAAGAGAGCTTGAATTTTAACACCTGTAATTAAACTTTTGTAAAATTCTGTGGAAATGGAAACTTAAAGTGGGGACTTAAATTAGTATTTAGTTACATACCATTGCATTTTTGTGAATTAGTCCATAATTGCTGTATGACATTCAGTATTATCTACATTTATTTATTTATTTTTTTGGTATGTCTAAACCTTTGTATGAACCCAATAGTCACATAAATTTCCCACAATGCTATGCAGCACTGACAGATTGCTGGATAGCGACAGAGAAGGCAGCTGAGATCAAAAGACAATAACTCGTCAACTGAAGTGTTTCAGAAAGTTTTAGCTTTGTTGTGATTGATCTTTCAGAGTTGTTCATCAGTACAGGACTTATCGCACATGAATTTGCATTACCATGGAAACGTGTCTTATCTGTTAGATCTGATCAAATGTTAATGATGATGCTCCTGATCCAGATTCATGTTACTGTAAACCAATGTCCACACAGAGAGCAATCTTGTGAAATTGTAACCGATCTCATTCTGTCTGCTATAAGTGTGGTTTTACTTCGGCATGGTGGGCTCCTTCATCTTCATCATCATCCAGCTCATCCTGCTGATTGACTTCGCCCATTCCTGGAACCAGTCCTGGCTTCAGAAGGCAGAGGAAGGAAACAGCAAGTGCTGGTTTGCAGGTATAATTCTCCCAGATCGTCATAGTTCTGTGGAGAAACTGGAGTCTCCCAGATAAGGGATAATAAGGGATATAATGTATGATTAAGCGATGTATATACTACATGTCATTTTTGTTTCCCTTAATCACTTTACAGATAATCTAGCTGCATAAAAGCCATGGCACTGAACTAACTTTGAGGTTGTGATGTAACAGTCTGGGATTTTGATCAAGAGCTTTCAGGTTCAGTGGGTCAGTGTTACTTTAGGGTCACTTTAAAATGATTCTCTCATCCTGTTCCTGTGTTGCCCCCACAGCTCTCCTCTCCATCACCATCATCAACTACGCTATGGCTTTTGCAGCTATCGTGCTCTTCTATATCTTTTACACCCAACCTGACGACTGCACAGAGCACAAAGTCTTCATCAGCCTCAACCTCATCTTCTGCATCGTTGTGTCCATTGTGTCCATTCTGCCCAAAGTCCAGGTGATGTAGAAACTTGAGGAGATAGACATTACGTGACCTGTATAATTTACAGAAAAAGCTGCTGCGATTTTTCAGGTTGTGATAATTTTCTAACAGTTTAATTTTCTACATTGACTTCTAACTCCACTTATTTGCACTTGGTGTGATTTTATTGGATAACCAGGTTTGTGTTAATGATAAAATGACTTTGTGGGCTTGGTACTATGATGGTTCTTTCACTCAAACTGCATTTTTACAAAAACAATATTCACTAACGATTGCTAACTGCTGTGTACACACTCACTCAGATGGATGTAGCAGGGGCAAGTTCAGTATCTTGCCCAAAGTCACAGATATGCGGACTGCAGGAGCAGGGCCACACCGCTGACCTTCTTTTCTAACGTTTGGCTTTCTTCACGCCTCCACAGGAGGCACAGCCCACCTCAGGTCTGCTTCAGGCCTCCCTCATCTCCCTTTACACCATGTATGTCACCTGGTCAGCCATGACCAACAACCCCAGTAAGTCCAATAATTGAGTCACTGTATGGCTGCAGTGTATTCAAAGCTAGAGGAAACGAGGAAGCGACATACTCTTGTGGTCTTAAAGGAGACGTTTTCAATCACTGACTGTTAGTGCTCACACAAATTCCTGCTTTCCCACCTCAGACCGGAAGTGTAACCCCAGCCTGTTGAGTTTGGTCCAATCCAGCAGTCCTACTCCAGCACCAGGACCCACCTCAGCCCCCGGCACCACCCAGTGGTGGGATGCGCAAGGCATCGTGGGATTGATCATTTTCCTGTTCTGCACTCTTTATGCCAGGTATTTTACTCCTGCTGCTGAAAGAAAAGAAGTGTGTGATTTATTATCCGGCTCCGTCTGTCAGTGGTGTCATAAAATGTCAAAAATACATCAGATTTAAATCAGCATGGCTAAACGCACGATTGTGTTGATTAAGCAGTGGAAGTGTAAAAAAAATCCCCCTGCTGTTTAGTTATTTAAAAAAAAAAAACACACACACAAATGACTAGAAAGCAGCTGTCTTATATAATATAAGCTTATATAAGCTACTAGCTTTTAAAAAGCACAATAAAACATGTTTATGTTTGATAAAATGATATATATTGGATGATGTGTTTCGTGGTGTCACAAAAAATATGTACAACACTGTTTAGGTCAACATGTTTTCATGGTTTTGATGGTCACTGTAGTGACTATATTCATTTCTTAAAGTTCTCTCTTTCTCTTATATTTAAAATAACCACACTACGGACGGACAAGCGACTGTTTTTACACGTTGTCATTAGCAACGGCGGTAAAACATCACGTGGCTCTGCCATAAACATAAGGTTTATGTTTATTTTTTGCTTTCACAATAAAGCTGAAGATCCAGTTGAGACTTTTGAAAATAAACTGAAATGATGACAACATTATTCTCAAACATCAAATTTTAGAATATGCATCAAACAAAAAACATGAAGTAGCTATAAATGAATGGCGCTTACAGTCACCAGGTGGCTGCAGGCACAGAGGATACCAGCATGGCCAGTGAAGATGAGGCAGAACCAGGTAGCTCCAAACAGAAGGACCAGTCAAAACAAATCGAGGACATTATTGCTAAACCAGGGGCTACCTCTGTAGCATGGACATTGTTTGGTTATGAAAAGTCTGACACAGACCAGAAATCTGTGCTATGTAAATTATGCTGCAAACCCGTCCCCAGCTCAGACTCAAACACAGCAAACCTCTTTAACCACGTACGCAAGAGTCACGTGAAAGAGTGTGGAGAGAGTTTACGGATGAGAAGCAACATAAAGCCGTCAGGTGCTCAAAATAAGCCTTAGACTCAAACTTTAGGACAGGCTTTTCCCCGCAGCACACCGTGTACTAAAGACTCACAAAGGAAATGACGCCCATTACAACTTATGTCTAAAAATATGCATATTTTCATACATCGGTCAAAACACTCGACTCCAGGTACACGACATCCAGCTGAAAACACAAGTCGAGTTGCCCGAGATTCACAGAATTTACAGAGAATGTAACATTCTTGTGATGTACATCGTTGTCGGGACGAGAAATGTTTTATATCGGGATAGGAGATTTTGGTCATATCGCACAGCCCTTAAGCATGGAGGATGTTTAAGTTGTGCTGCTGTTAATAGCGATTGACCACTGAGTCAGTGCAGGAAGAGCGATGAGCAGCAGCAGTAAAGACGATTCAGAATGCAAAACTTTAAGTAAACAAGCGGATTTTACCAACAGATTAGTCAAAGTACTCGCAGTATATTCATATTTACTTATCAGGCCGGTTCAGTGTTGTAAACCCCAACCGCCTAATTTCAGGAAGTATCACCTCCATGAACAGAAACCTTTTATGGGGTTAAAAGTTCATGTGGTGGAAACACAACTGCAGAATACGTTTCTTCTTCGGTCATTTCAAAACATGCTGGTGAATAATGGAGGGGCCAAAAGTATCTTTTAATGGTTTGTATGTGGCCATCGAATTGTTGCTGTAAAAAATCTGCTTTGTAATAAACACGCCGTGAACTCCACACAGCCAAGTGTAGAAAAAATGCATTAAAAAATCAAAATATTGACTTGGTTTGAAATGGAAACCAGTTAATCTGCATCCGCAATAAGAAGCTGCTGTCTGTGAAAGTGAGTTTTTCATGCTGTTGCCTATCGCAGCATCCGCTCGTCCAACAATGCTCAAGTGAACAGACTGATGCAGACTGAGGAAGGTCAGGGTCTGACCACCGCCGAAGAGGCCCCCGCGGGGGAGGACGGAGTCCGACGGGCTGTGGACAACGAGGAAGACGGAGTGACCTACAGCTACTCCTTCTTCCACTTCAGTCTCTTTCTGGCCTCTCTCTACATCATGATGACGCTCACAAACTGGTACAAGTAAGTATGTCCTGTTTGCTGCCGCTACACCTTAAAGAGGTTCTTCTCTCCCAGTGCTGACCGTCTTCTGTGATTCACTAGGCCTGACACCGACTACCAGACCATGCAGACCAACATGCCGGCCGTCTGGGTGAAGATCAGCTCCAGCTGGATCGGCTTGGGCCTTTATCTCTGGACTCTGGTGGCGCCGCTGGTGCTCCCTGACAGGGATTTCAGCTAAAAGCCGTCGTCTGTCAGACACGGATGCCCTTTAGCCATTTGCACCTTAAGTAAAGAAAGCTTTTGCTTAAACTTGTTCTGCTCGGATGTTGTACAGAAACATAGAGCATAAGAGCTTTAATCACATTCCAGTTTGTCACCTCAGGTAATTTTCCTCATTCTCCACTGTTGCAAATATAATTGAAGCACTATATGCCTTTTATAGGTCATTACCAAATGAATCCTGATTTCTGTGGGGAATGGTGTTTCACTACATTTACATCGAACTTTCTTTTTTTTTTTTTTTTAAATCATTGCCTCTGTACTGTTTCAGTTTGATGGGAACGTGTTTAGGTTTCTGTGGTGTATTTGAGGTTGTTTTCACACTTTTTGTCCACTTCCATGACATTGTGCCTTTGAAATGTTTTGCACATAATAAATTGAGAATGACAATTTTGATATCTGTAATAGTTTTATGACATCATTAAAGTTTCTTCCTCAACAAATGCTGATTTTTCAATATAAGCAATAAAGCTTGCATTCTGTTAAACCTGTGTGTAGTAATATTACTGTCCTGCAGATGGTGCTGTTGTCCCTTTAAATCAGGTACGATTAGCAACATTGGTTTTAATTATTGCAAAATGTATAAAGCTGTGTTGTACTTTTATAGATTTTTTAAATTTCATGTATTTATTTTTTAGGCTTCAAACACTTTATGCTGCCTGCTGAACTCTGGCTGGCAGGCATTTCTAAATGCTTCACTGTTCCCATTGATCACATGGTGCTGCGACGATGTTATTCACTGTGTCCCTTGTCCAGCACAGATACAACCATTTGGCAAGTAGTGGTGGGAGAATTTGTGTTTCCCCATCACAAGATCAGCCTGGACAAGCTGCTTACACACAACTGTTTATTCAAGTTATCTGTTGGGGATGAGCAGCGAGTGACTGGCCTACTAACGTTTGCCTGGAGATCCTACAGCAAATTTTGTTTACTGTTCTTGTAACATTTCAGAATATTTTTCTAACCACACAGAAATAACATCTTGCACTCTGGGTTAAACCCGTTACTCACATCCTACCCCTTTTTTTTGCCACTGCAGACACTCACTGTATTACTTCTCTCCTGACCTCTTCCCCTCATACATACAAGGATTGGGACCAAAAATTTCAAGTATGGATTTATCACACCATAAGATCTGTTGCCACTAATGATCAATCCAGTTCTTGTGTAATTTAGCATCTGCTCCTCCGTATTTCTCTTCCTTAAGAATGGCTTCTTTACAGCCACCTTTCCAATGAGATCGTTTCTGACGAGGCTTTGGTGAACAGTCAGAAACTGAAGGGCCAGATGCGTTTCTCAGGTCCTGTTTCTCGTCTTTGGTGCACTTCTTTTCCTTTTCTTAAGGACAAACCGTTTATCTACTGTAGATAGTTCTTCAGGCCCGATGTTTGTCCTCCACTTGTGGAGATTCCTCAGATTTTTTTAAGGACACAGTGCACACCATGCTGTGCTCTCTTCGATAAATTCAATTAAAGAAATTGTGTGTTTTTGCAACAGGATGCTAGTAAGAAAGTGCTTAAGGATACAATTTAAAGTTGGTTCTTTCTAAGTAGTCTCATGTGTAGACACAACACTGCTTCACCCCTGCTTTTTTTTATACTTGACTGAATCATGGGTCAGGGTTAAGTTCTTTTTTTTGGCTGCTGAGTCGCCACAGCAGATCATTTTACCTGGCGTGAGTGAACTTCTCTTCAGGCATCCTCTCACTCTCCAGGACTGCGTTAGACAATCTGATCAAAAACTCCACTGCCCTCTCTCCAAGACATCGCTCTCCCAAGACATGTCATCTGGACCAACCCCCTTTCCACTTTTCATCCTCATAGCTGCTCTTACTTCCTCCATACTAATCTTCTGCACTTCCATATTCATTAATTGTCCTCTATCATTCCTCCCCTCTTCCTCTTTTTCTGTATTCATGAGCTCCTTAAAGTACTCCTCTCTACCACACTCATCACATTTCTGTCGCTCTCTTAATCTTCCCGACCTGCTGGACATCCTTTCCAGCTCCATCTCTCTTGACTAGGTAATTAATATAAGTCCTTGGCACTGGTAGAGTTTGCACACATTAAAAATCACTAAATGCAAAATTTCTGGTCAAGGTTGTGATTTTGTGATTTGACTCATATTGTTATGGGTGACTGCCACTGCATCCACAGCTCAGCTATGAGCAGCAGGCCAACCTAATGCTGTTATATAATGCCGAATGAGGCGCTGATCAGTTGCATAAGCCAGTTATAGGATCATGCTGTCATTGGGGACTCGCTGCTCTCCTCTCCCGGTAGTCCTTTGGTATTCTCAGCATTTCCCTAGGAGACCCGTCGTCATCACCATTGTCAACAGTAAATGCACCCCTAGTCTTTGGAGGGTTTGAAGAACCTGGCAACCCATGTGGAAAAAAAACACAAAAAAAACGCACTGGAGCCCTGTGACATATAAAGGCTTTTAATAGGCAGCCCCAGTAGTCTTCATTATGCTCATGTAGGACTTTCATCACAGATCCAAGCATGTGAGGACTAAACGTCAGGATAAAGGAAAGCACACTCCTGGAGTAATAACATGTTTAAAAGTTTCACATATTAAATTTCAGTATTCAAATCAATAAAGTCAAATATATTTTTGCATAATTAATGACTGGAACTCTCCTGCTAATGAGACTGCATTAAGAATGAGATCATTCTGCTGACAACCTGTTTCACCGATTCATTCTCTAAATCTTATTTTCTGTCTCTTCGCTATTTTGTTTTATTTTGCGCTGTAAATGCAGCGCGAGACACTCAAAACGGGAAGAAGTCCACTTTCTTTGAAAACAAACAAACAATGGGGAATTTAATATTCATGACACAAATGTATATATAAAAAAACTCTCACGCGTCAGGAAAGAAATGAAGTAGTTTAACATGAACGTAGTTTACTGTCTAATGCTGTTGGGCTGTAACATTACTGTAAGGTGACGGGTCTCCTGGTAGTGCGCGTGGGTTTGTGTCTCGCGCTCCAGCGGTGGCATGACGTAGCCTTCGGTTAAGCTCGTCTCAATAATAAACACGCAAAGCGGAAATTAAGCGACTAGACCACCAGAATAACTGCACAGAAACGTCACAACGTTCAGATTTTATTGCTATTTCTTAATAAAACCTATTTTATTGGTCCACTTATACTTCTTAATAAATTACAAATGATTTTATGTTAAGGTGACTGGTGTTGCCTTAATTGTGCTTCAAATCTGAAATGTTATTACTAAAGGCTATTGAAGCTGTTCGTTCTTTCTTCTGCTTGTTTGTTTGAAAAGCAATGACCGGAAATACTTCATGTCGAATTTACCGGACATTGACACCAATGATGCTAGCGCGATGGCAAATTACAGCGTACACTTTTAGGGGAATTCGCTTCGTCCCGCTACAGCTACCGCATCTGGACTGGACTACTTACATTAGCTGGTAACATCTAAGCTTCTTCTCCGCCTGGTGTGACACAGAAAGCGTCTGTCCGAGTCCACAGGTTAGGGAGCCGGAATTCGGCAGCTGGACATGTTACGATAAATTAGCATAAATACTATTATCTGATGTGCTGTATGAGGTGTTACTGAATTATGCTAGTATCAAGCTAGTTAGAATGGCATGTGGCGTTTCCGGTTTTAAACGCGACATTTTGCTGTCATGAGTGAAGCTTTGACCTAAGCCCATTGACTTTGGTTTATTTATTTATTTTAAACAAACGTCAAGGCCATAGTTTGTAAATAAAATAAGCGACGTTTTATTTTCGTCCCGTCAACGCCACAAGCCTAATTTCATGTATTTTTCCGCTTTTAGTTGGAACGCGTATCTGGTCATTTCCTGTCTCCTCTCGGACAACCTCTGCTGACTTAACGCAGCTGGTGAAGCAGTGGACGCACCGCAGGGAAGTGAAGTTGAGCATCCTGCAGGTAATGTAAGCTCATATATGGTGTCAAGGGGGCGTTGTTTGAAATATTATCATATGTTGTGCTATTTTAGTGTATTTGTAGCATTGTACACACCGTTGCTGAATAGTTGTAATCCAGTGTGTTTTTTTCTTTTCTTGTCGCCGTTTGTTGTGAATAGTAAAATAAAAATATAGCCAACGTATGGGGACTAGTACGGGCAGAGCAGTCGGGAGACGCTTTCATGCGTTTGTAAGGTTTCCTGCTCGCACTATAGAAATATACGCGGCTACCTGAGGTGCTGGTGGGCTTGCCCATTCCCAAAACTGGCTTCATTCATTGTCTGCGAGAGGGAGGAGGTGATGGTGGTGAGCTGCGGCAAGTCGGTCAGAAGTGAACATAAAGGGACAGGAAGTGCATTGATTTCAGCCTAAAAAAACCGCCCTGTGTCGTAGAATATGCGGGTACCTGGGCGTTAAAAGCAGCTGTGTGGTGTTAAAATTGTGTGTAAAGGGAACAGCGCGGAGCTGTGGTTGAAAAAACGACGGGTGGAGAAATGTTTGGGGGTTTTTTTTTTACGACGCTGTTTTATTTTGAAATCACGTGGAGGGTGTGTGTTTTTTTTCTTCAGTAAACTTGACACTGATCGTAGTAGCTCACCTTGGCTCTGTGTGTGGTATTATGTGGAAAAATTGGAGCGGTCTGCCTCTGCGTGTCTTGGGTGTTTTGCTAAATCTGTATTTCCTCGTTGTGGCAGGGCTGCGGCTTGAAAACGCTGCCGTGCGAGTATTCAGTGCCTTAAATCGCAACAGCTATCTCCCTTCACCCAGTCACTCCATTAAAAAAAACCCAAACAGGCTGTTTTACACAGGTGTGAGTCGCTGCTCATGGTTTGTTATTGATTAGTCAACGTTTGAGTCGGCAGCGCGTGATGTTGCTCGGGGCTTCAGCGGCTCTCTGCGCCTCGTTTGTAGCAAACTAGCCTCCATTCAAAAAAAAACCTGGCACTTCAGTATTTATTAATTCTTATGAAAGCGCGCATGCTCAAGAACACGACGTTTCTTTCTCACTTTTTTTGTTGGTCAGTGTAGCATCCACCTACTAGCACTTTTAATTTACATTTTTGTGTAAAAAAACAAAACAAACAAACAAAGCCTGTATGTTCAGGACCCCCCCCCCCCCAAAAAAAAAAAAAAAAATAAATAAATAAAATAAAATAAATAAATGAATATATTGTCGTCATACCTTTGTGAGCACCGTGGAGTAAAATGCGAGATTTTCTGAACGGACTCTGGTTACACATAACGGGGAAAAAAGCTGTCTGCATGACGCCTTCCCGCTTGCTCGGACATTTCTGCATAACCTGCTTTGCAAAGAATCCAATATGACATCATGCGTGAGAAGAATCCCCGTGCCCCGCCCCCCCCATCAAAGCCCGATAATGTTACATAATCACCACTGAGCTTAACATTTATGGGCTTGATTTGTATGTCAGTGTGGTGGCCAAATGGATAAACTTCACTGTTGTATGCTTGGATTTCTGTAGCACCAGTTGCTAATTACTAGTTGTGATGAAAATGGTGTGTATAGACTGATTCTTATAAAGCAACTTGGGGTTAGTCTGTTGCCCAAGGCATGCAGACTAGGCGAGGCAGGGATCAAACCACCAACCTTCCAATCAGTAGCTGACCTGCTCTACCACCTGAGCTACAGCCACCGAAGGGCAAGATTTATTGTACTGCTTTGAGCTAAAACATTTCTGGAAGTAAACTGGAGCATGGGAGGGTAAAAATGCCATAGTCACTGATTATCTAAATCCAATTATTCCTTCAAATGTTTCATGTTATTTCCTTTTACTAAGTAACTGAAGTGTTTTTTGTTGGGGTTTCTTTTTTTTTGGGGGGGGGGGGGGGGTGGTGT
>VURO01038805.1:0-14146 GCA_015108175.1 Pelvicachromis taeniatus
TGCGTCACAGCTTCGTGGCGCTGCGGCCATGCTGACCAGCAGCAGAGCTCATTTCTGTGACGCAAGCATCAGAGCGTTACTGTCACTTATAAGACGTGGACGTGACAAATGTGTCGTGCGTGACACAAACGTGCTGATGGTGCAGCTGCAGGTGTGCGTGTCACAGGTACGTCTGGCTGTAGGCGACGCTCGTGGCCACAGGGGGCGCTAAAGTGCACGCTTCGGCTGTGAGGCGAACGCGCACGAGGGGAAGATAACGGAGAGCAGAGGCTGCGCGTGGGAGCTTCCCGTGACGTGTGTCTGCTGTGGTCGCCTCGTGCACGAGAACATCAGCAGGTAAACTCGCGACAGTTGCGCTGTTGGCGCGTGTTTGAGGCAACCCACGGATGTGTCAGGTCAAGTGTTCCGCAGCCACGCGTCTGTTTATGCGTGAGCCTCTATTCTGAGCGCGCGTGAATCACTCCCGCGTGAATCACTCCCGCGTGAATCATTTTGAGGAGAGAATTATTTTGCGCGAACAAAATTCATCGCTGCGTGCAGGAAATGTGCTTCAGTGTTCGCCGCGCTCTGTCGGGGCTTTCTGCGCATGTGCACAGAGGTCACACCCGCCGCGGTGACACCGTGAGTGTGAGTGAGTCATCCCGCTCTCAGAGACGATCTCTGCGGCCACCATCTCCGTGGGTAGTCGGTGTGGAGCGGCGGCGTCCTCCGGAGCTTTCAGCCGTTTCTCACATCTGTCCCGCAGCTGGACCGGACCGGTCCGCACCGCCCTGGATCCGGTTCGTCCGCCGCCGCCGGGCTCCACGTGTGACTGCGGGATGCAGCCGGACTGCGGGCTGAACGCTGACACCGAGCCGGTTAATCCTCCTCCGGGTCCAGTAGAACCGGGTCTGAGCCGGTAAATCAATCATTTCCTGTATCGAGCAGCCTGCAGCTGATCTGGGACCTGTCGACGTCATCATCAGGTGAGCGTGGGGGCTGAGAGCAGCTGTTTCCAGATGTTTTCATGCTCGTTACACAGCTGCTGAGTGATCAGTGAATGTGCTGATCAGCTTTTGGTTGATCGATAAATCCTTTAATTACATGTTCGTGACGTAGCAGCTAAAGACTGGTGAATTTTATTTTGAAAATAAAGACTCAGTGAACCCAAAACTTAAAAAAAAAATAAAGTTTTATTTTTCATTTCAGCCACTGAGCTTCTTTTTTTCTACACGCTTTATTTTGAAAAGCTTTCACTTAATTGAACGTGAGCTCCTGATTGGGCTGCTCCCCATCACGTGCACGTCAGCAGCAGAGAGGAAGTGTGAGCAGCTTTTATTTGTTACACAATTCACCCTGATAGGCTTTTAATTTGAAAGTCACAGCTTCGAACCCGGGTTCCAGTGTCTTCAGTTTCTCTGACTGAAGATGATTTAAAAGACTGAAGCTGTGAGAAGCCCGGGGTGCTGACGTCCTTCAGTTAAGGTGGAAGCTGACAGGTGTGCAGTCACAAACAGGAAGTTTCAGCCTGTCTGAGCGCTGCAGGGGTTTGGAACTTCCTGTTTCTGCAGGTGTGTCCAGCTGTGACCCGTGTTTAGGTTTACATCTGGATTTAAGGCGCCCGCAGTATTTCCACCTTAAACCACGTGTGTCACCTGGACGCTCCTGCAGGCTCATATTTGCTGCTTCAATGAAACTAAAGGCAGTTCTTCAGTTCAAACACCTTACAGCACCTGCATGACATCATCATCATCACTGTCAGGTAGCCTCAGGTCGTCTGCAGGTGCCGATGTATCAGTTGATGTGGGCGGGGTCAGCCGTGGTTCTCCATACCTGCCCCTGAAGATCACCTGGATCAGGGCCTCCACCTGCTGCAGGTGACCCTCCAGAACCGACCCAGGACCCCCGTCAGACCAACGTGGAGCTTAATGGTGGGATGGACAGCTGGTGGGGGCGAAGTCCCACCTGTGGATGATTGAAAATGAAAATCGGGGCGAGTTTGTCCTTCTGAAGCGCTTCCAGCCAGGTGCAGCTGTTGCCACGGTGACGGCGGCGTGAATCAGAGCTGTTTGTTTGGACGCAGACGCTCGTGAGGAGTGGGAGCTCGCCTTCTCCTCATCACTTGAAGAGTGGCTGAGTCACCTCACGGTTAGTCGCTGGTCGCCATGGTAACTGTGGACCAAGCTGAAGGACAGGCACGCGTGATGATGATGATGATGAGGGGCTGATGGGAAATGAAACAGCTTTAAAGGAACATTCCACCCATATGTGCCGTTTCAAAGCTGCTCAGCTTGTTTTTCTGTCTCCCCCGCAGTGAAGCATCATGGGAGGTGGCAGATGGACGAGCCGGCTGTGGGCCGACCAGTGACACACACACACACACACACACACACACACACACAATGGAACAAGGCTTCAGCTTAAACACGCTGGTGAGTAATGTGTGTGTGTGTGTGTGTGTGTGAACGCATCATAGCAGCTTTACAACACAACAGTGACACAGCTGTGAGCGCCGGCTGAAACAACCCTGAGTCAGCACATTTTATACAAAAACGGGTCTTTTTGCTTTAAGTTCAAAGTAAAGTGTTTAAATGAAAACGTGTCAGCGGGAATGAAAGAGTGACACATACAGACGCGTAGCAGCAGTGAGAAAGATTACAAATGACATAAATGTATCAAATAAAGACCCCATAATAAAGGGCTGTGGGGGTTTGTGTGTCCGCCCGGCGCACAGAGGGCTTCTTATACTCGCCGCGCTCCGACGGGCGCCGTCATGTTAATGAGCTGAGCAACAAACGCTGCATTCAGGCTCCCAGCGCGGACGGGAAATCTCAGTTTCCTGCCTGGAAACACGCTTCAGCTCGGCTGGTTCAGGGCGACTTTTCCTGTCGGGCGACTTTGATGCACGTTATTGACCTGCTGCTGACACAGCTCCTGTTTCCCCTTTCACTGTGTTGGATCTGCTTTCACTGCACTGAGACCACGCCCCTCGGAGACCACGCCCCGCAGAGGCCACGCCCCTCAGAGACCACGTCCATAATGATTGTTACCTTCATCATGAAGGTAACAATCATTATGAACTTCCCACGCCCCTCATAGACCATGCCCTTCATAGACCGCGCCCCTCAGAGACCACGCCCCTCATAGACCACGCCCCTCAGAGCCCACTCCCCTCGTAGGCCACGACCCTCAGAGACCACGCCCCTCAGAGCCCACGCCCCTCGTTGGCCATGCCCCTCAGAGACCACGCCCCTCAGAGACGATGCCCTTCATAGACCGCGCCCCTCAGAGGCCACGCCCCTCAGCTCAGTCACCTGTCCACCGTTGACGAGTTTGTTTCACTCGGTTTGAGTTCCGCTGACATCTTTGGCGCTCATGTTGATGCTTTTCGAGGCTGCTTACATCTTTGCTCTCCTCTGACAAACGCCTTCAAACAGAAGAAGCTGGCAGCAGAGCCCGACCACACGGATGTGTCGCTGACGGCGGCGGAGCGTGTCCGAGCGCTGGGGAAGATGGGATGCTGCGTGGAGATCAACGAGGACATCGCGCCCAGACGCTACTTCCGCTCGGGTGTGGAGATGGAGCGCATGGCAGCGGTTTACCTGGAGGAGGGCAGCCTGGAGAACGCCTTCGTCCTCTACACCAAGTTTATCACGTGAGGCTCAGTGGCGTCGGGGGCGGGGCTGCCCGGTGTTTGGGACAGCACGAGGTGTGACGCTCGCTGTCTTTCAGTCTGTTTGTAGAGAAGCTGCCCGCCCACAGAGACTACCAGCAGTGCACCGCCATCCCCGAGAAACACTTCATCATGAAGGTAACAATCATTATGAACTTCCTGTTTTATTTTGAAGAAGCTCACCTGCCTGCCCCTGAGCCACTTCTACTTCCTGTCTTTGTTTTTTTTCCCACCAGCTGCAGACAATCACCCAATCAGCCTGTGTGTTATCACTCCCAGCTTCCTGTTGCTCAGGTTGTTGCTCGCTGTGCTGCCGCGTTCCCCTCACCTCCTCCTGTAAGTGTTTCAGGTCGCTCCAGCTCGCTTCTGCCGCCATGCTGCTTTCCAATCTGGCTCGGTGGTTGTCCGTCTTCACTGGACTTCATTCTCGTGGTTTTCTTTGAGCTGGAGCTCAGATTTGTGGAGGTTTGTCCTCAGACGTTGGTAGGGTTTCTCCAGACTGCTGACATCAGCGGTTTGTGGACTTACTAGCCGCACAGTGTCAGTTAGCTTGTGTTAGCTTGTGTTAGCTTGTGTTAGCGCTATGCTCGTGTTTCTCAGAGAAGCCTTCAGTCACTTTTGGGAAGCTTAAGCTGTGTAAGTGCTGAGTTTAGTCCCTCCGCTTGGTACTCAACCACTGTTGGTGCAGCGCATCATGTCAGGTCTGCCCATGAAGAGGCTTCAGCTGAGGCTGCAGGCCGGGCTGGCATCGCTGTCAGGATGTGGTCACGTTAAACGCTGTGGTTAGCAGGATGATGAGATTTCACTCCACATGTGAGCCGGATCGCCTGCTCTGCGTGGGGACGTTTTGACTGAAGCTGGTGGGCGGGGCATTAGTGTTCAGGTGTCTCTGAAGGCGTCTGGCAGGTTGGAGGTTTGAAAGCTGAAACGGGGCAGACGGCTGACGTTGATCACTGCGAGCGGGCTCGCCGCCGCCCTGTAGGAACACCTGTGCCGATGCTGAGCTCACACTTTCAGACCGCCCCCGCCTAAAGAGCGGAAACGCAACCGCTGGCTTTCACTGACGTTTGAAAGTTTTTCAGGCGTCGGTCTGAGATGACGGGCCAGCTCGACCGTTTCATCGTGTCGGTCTCATCGTGTTTCGTCCTCCCGTCTTTGTTTCGAAGCTGGTTCGAACGCGTGTCTCAGCGTTTACGTGGGTTATTTTAATATTTTCAAGTTCCACTTTTTAAACTTGATTGCTATGAGTAGGCGACATGAGTGGGCCGGGCGGGGGGCACGGGGCGGGGGCCCGAGCGCGGGGCGGACGCGGGGCGGTGGCCTGGGCGCAGGCGGAGCAGAAGCTGTCTGGTGGTGCTGTGAGTTAAGCCCAGCTCTGGTCTGAGCTGGCTCGGTTGGTGGAAGACGTTCTTATAAGTGGACCTGAGACGTCTCAGTTCTTACACTTCAGTTCAGATGCTTGCCTTGTTGTTGTAGCTGCCCCCCCCCATCACACCAGCCCTACATCATGAATCCTCCTCCCGAGTCCAGTTGGAACCAGAGCGACCGCTCTAAACTGCTTGTGGCGCTCCGGCTGCCGTTCCTCAGGTGTTCCTGCTTCAGAGCCACACCTGGTTCTGCTGTCTTTGCTCTGACCTGTTCTGTTTGTGCAGAAACTTCAGGAAGTGGCGTTTCCTCGTAAAGACGAGCTGAAGAAGCGTCTGGAGGAGAAATACAGCAGGGAACACAGCGAATACCTCAGAGCCCAGGTGAGTGAGGCGTCCAATCAGGTCGCCCTGTGCGATCAGCTGTTAATCACGTTAGAGACGGAGGTGTCATTCTGGGCTCAGAGGCCGGTCTGAGTCCGTCCCACCTGTGTGGTCCTACAGGTGACGTGCCTGCCAGCTGACCTCCTACAGTGATGTTCAAACTAGTCGTCCTTTAGTTCAGGTAAACTAGCTGCAGCTACCTGTACGAGCTCATCCTTCTGTTTGCTCAGAGCCAGGCGGCGGTCGTGGTGCGCGGGTGTGGCCAGCAGCTGCAGCGGCTGTCCCTATTGGACGAGGACAGGAGGAGGTTCCTGCTGCTGGAGGAGGAGAGGCAACGCGTCGCCGCGCTGCGACGCATGCAGATTGAATCGGAACAGTTTCGCTACTTCGAGGACCAGCTGAGACGCCAGGAGCTGGCCAATAAGAGAGGAGTGGAGGCGGAGCAAAAGGTAGCATATTCTTCAGAATACAGGTTTAAGGACTTTCTCGCTGGCTTGGTCTTTCCGAGCTGGAAGCTGCGTCGATGTATTGTACTGCAGTGCCTTTGCAGTTTGACACTGAAGGAGCAGCTCGACACAAGCTAACGCTAGAGAACACGCTACAGCTAATCAGCTAGCTGCGACGTGTGGCATTGATTCACGTTAGCAGGGAAGCTAAGGTCCACCAACATCCCTCAGGATTGAACTGTAGCCTGACCATGGTCCAGCGTTAGCCTGCCTACTAACAAACTAGCTTGTGAAGTACTGGTGTACTGTAATACTGGGTACTGAGTACTGTGAGTACTGCGTAGCTTGACTGTCTTTCATGTTGGTGTTGTAGGATCAGACCAAAGTGCCTGAGGTGACAGACGGCTCCTGTCTGTCCCAGCAGCCAATCAAAAACAGCATACGATCCCAGGGGGCGGACCCTAACAGAAACAGACCGCCTGCCCCCGTGAGCCAACCTGCCGCCACGCTGGCTGGAGTACAGAGTCAGTACACACTCACTCCGTATACCTGTCGCGTACACCTGAGGTTGAACTCTCAGGTCTACGCGGTGCAGAAGGTTCAATCTGACCTCCACGCAGACGTTCCCAGCGTTACGCCCTCTTCAACCAGGTGTGTTTGTGTACAGGTGAGAGGGTGGAGGGCCTGAGGCGGGTCCTAATTCCCAAAAAGCTGACTCAGAGTTTCCTCTCGCTGGCCCGGTCGAACACGGCCAGAGGAATCGAGACCTGCGGCGTCCTCTGTGGACAGCTGGTGAGCAAAATGCACTTCCCGTCACGCTGTCACCCGTTTTCAGTCGTATACCACCAGCTAAGCCCCGCCTCTCTCTCATTCTCAGACGCACAACGAGTTCACGCTGACTCACGTCGTGATCCCCAAACAGACTGCCGGCCCCGATTTCTGTGACATGGAGAACGTGGAGGAGCTGTTCAGCTTCCAGGACGAGCATCACCTGCTGACGCTGGGCTGGATCCACGTAAGCATGGAAGCCGAAGGGGAGGGGCTTAGAGAAGGTCCCTCATTGGCTCTTGTAGAGATGCAGTTAACCTCCTCATAGCAACAGTAGTTTGTGAGAACAGAAACTCTGTGCCAGTAAAATAAACTAAGATTACCCCGTCAGGTTAATGTCCTCACTAATGTCCTCGCTCATGGTGAGTCGTTTGGTATCAAGTCCCCACAAGTGCTGTAAACGAGCACACGCTCATTAGAAAACCATTGTATTTTTCTTTCCCCTTCATTTGCATGATCAAATATCACCATGGAAACGGTGCCTGCAGTCCTAAAACAGATGAGCAGAGCGGGGGAGAGAGAACAGAGGTCTCACTCTGCAGCATTATTTCATCCTCGCATTACTTGGGTCAGGGTTGTAGTGACCTCTGACCTCTGTGTTCAGACTCATCCCACTCAGACAGCCTTCCTGTCCAGCGTCGACCTCCACACTCACTGCTCGTATCAGCTGATGCTGCCGGAAGCCGTCGCCATCGTCTGCGCGCCGAAACACAACGAGTAAGTCTCTCACTCGAGCGCGCACACATTCTGATTTCCCACGAGTCCTTTCAGCCCGCTAACGTCCCCCCTCCCCCCAGTACGGGTGTGTTCCGGCTGACCGACCTGGGGATGTCCGAAGTTTCTGCCTGCAAGCTGAAAGGTTTCCATCCTCACTCCAAGGAGCCGCCGCTCTTCACGGTGAGACCCCGGCTGAGATTGACCTCGTCAGGATAGCCTGTCCTGTGTTCAGGCTTGATGCTAAGCTAACCGCGCCCTGACTTTGACTCACCTGTAACCCATCCTCTTTTGTCCTCTCAGGTGTGCAGACACGTCGTGTTCAGGGACTTGCGGCTTGACCTGCTGGACCTCAGGGTTTAGACAGGAAGCACTGCCAGGCTTTTATTCTGAAGAGGAAACTGTGAATGCACCGCTGGTGTGTTGACAACGTGTGTTGACACGTTGTGATGTCGAATTTACAGGAAACTTTTAAAATTGTTATTTTTTGGTGGGGTTTTTGTGTTTGTTTTTATTTTGCTGCTGAGCCACTGTAGACACGAGGAGGTGGGGGCTGGTGGGGGGCGGGGGTGCTCGTCATCTACGTGCTTCTGTGATTGAGACCTAATCATAGCTGAAGCTGCTGTCACAGCAGCACCGTGACAATAGTGGACCGAAGCCTTTCCCCGCTTCACTCAGGCCACACCCTAACTGCTGAGCTGCTGATCGCGGCGCTAAGGTGCCCCCCAGTGGTCAGACGTGTTACCTCTGACTGATCTCCACCAATCCTGACCTTATTTCCTGTTGGGCAGCTTTTCTGTTACTGATTGGCTGTGGCGGGTCAGTGTCGTCAGGTTCGGTCTCAGATCGGAGATGACAGTTGTTCTTTGAACTCTTCGCAGCTGCAGACTTTTACCGTTCTGTCGTTTTAGGCGAGAACATTCACTCCGTAAGGTACTCTGACCTTTGACCTCGAGTGCGGCGACATGTAAGGGGCCGCGAACAGCAGGGGGCGCTTCAGGTGAAGATGGTGTGTATCGTGTGAGGTTGGCTGGCGTCGCGCTCACAGCTAGCTGTTTTAAAGTTCTTGCAGATGAATTTATTTTCTGACGTTTTTTCCTCGTGGATTTTTTTATCTGGTGCATTCAAAGCGCCCTGCAGCTGGAGGACTTCTCAGTGTGCGCACCAGCAGATGTTTTCTTGTTGAGCTGTTGTGTGACTGTTTTTTGCTGATGAAGTTTTGACAAACTGTGACTTGACTGCTGTTTTTAACTTTTTGGTAATAAAACACCTCTGCTGCTCCAGTACCCGTGTCTGTCTGGCTCCACCCATCCCACCCACTCAAACCCACAGACAGGAAACCTGCTCCAATCTTTAGCTTCTAACTCTATTTCAGAGGAAAAAGAAAGACGTGGCACCATCTGCAGGCCGAAGCTCACAGCAGGATTTCTGCACTCAAGCTGTGGCTCTGCTGGACCGTGGGATGGAGACTAAACTGTGGCGATGGTTGCAACCTAACTGCTACCAAGTATTCAAGTATTTGGTGTGTGACTGAGGGCTGTGATGTCAGCAACCTGACACTAATCCTTAAAGAAACAAGAGCCCATAATGGATTTCAGGCGTGTCCTCCTCCAACCTGAAAACTGGGAAAAGAAGTGGAGAGGGTGTCTGAGCAGCGTCGGTTAGCTCGGCTGTACTCGTTTGTTTAAAAAAGAGAGCACAGACGCCCTCATACAAACTCCACTCCCTCTGCAGGAGTTCCACAGTGGGACGTGTGGAAGTCCTGCAGAGGGAGATGAGTTTGTATGAAGGCGTCTTTGCTGTGTTAGGATCATTATCATCATCATCATCACCTGCTGATTCTAATCTGAGATATGTGAAGCCAGAGTACGGAAGCCGAGAACGGCCGTATCCGTTAATATTTTTCTCCCGTTATCTCGAGAAAACGGTGGTCCGGTTTTCTCGTTATCACGAGAAAACAAAACCGTTTTCTCGTGATAAAAATGTTATTAACGGATACAGCCGCTCTCGGCTTCCGTACCAGAGACACCAGCAACCATAGTCCATAGTCTTCCAGGGACCAGAGCAGAGGCCTGGTTACAGCAGGATGATTATGTTGGCTTAAATGAATTAGCACCCCTGAGCCATTCTACCAGAATCCTGGAAGCCGATGGGGCAGATTAGCAGCGATTTTCCACACCAGCTTATTAATCATCCAAAGACCCAGACAGACTTTTAATTCATTTTAATTAATGAGATGTCAGTGGAGCTGAATGAGGTCTGGTCTCTTCAGGGGGGCTCAGGCTCTGCCCACCCGAGTTACACTGGAGAACGACCACCTGACTCGGGTGAGTCTTCAGGAAGGGTTTACGTAGTCTGCTGCTCGTTTACACTAATGAAGCCTTTTTGTTGTTTTTGTTGCCTGTCGTGTCCGGATGCCCAACAGATTTTATTTTCCCAAGTGGATCATTACAGCTTAGCAAACTGGTCCACCTCCGTTATCTTTATTTTTTATAAAACTATTTTGAAATGTTTAAGTCTTTAGTGTCAACAGCTGCAGTTCCAGCACCGACCACCATGTGTCAGTACATCGCCCAGGACTTGTTCCCACTGCTGAGTTTCGTAACATGTTGTATTCTCAGTTTTAGTGTTTATCTGCTTCACTCTTTAATCAGCTTTAGTTGTTATGACAACAAAGATCAGCTCAGGTGAAATAAATGAGCGACGCTGTTCAGGTATGAGAGCGCTTTATTGTCTTCCTGGGCTCGTTCAACTGTCACTTCCACGTTCACATCACCACCTCGTCAAATGTTACGAATACAGACAGCACCACGAGGTCACACCTACCCACAGGTCAACAGCAGTGACATCATCATACACCGTGTGACATCATCAGAGCGCCGCGTGACTGTGATCGATATAAGACGACACCAGCGGGCAACATTCAAGCTTTATTCATCAAAAACAAAGACGCACTTTCTGACAGGAAACAGCACCAACATGGAGCTCAGAGGGGGCGGGGCCACGGGTGGAATGTGGAGTGGTGGGGTTGGGGTTACAGAGGGCAAGCGGCACATTCACAGTTTGAAGGTGAGCAGAGAGGAAGGATGTTTGACTTTCTGGAAGTTCTTCAAAATACCTGGAGTCATCAAACATGACATCACTTTCGGTCCTCTTAACGCTGTTGAGTGCTCTCTGACTTCTTGTCGTCCCTGCAGGCCTGATTTTGGGGGTTGATCTGGGGTCTGTTAGCGGGTGCTCAGTGCAGGTTAAAATAAAGTTGTGCTGAAGGCGAGGGGGCGGGGCTTGAAGGCCCGGGCACAGCCTTTAAAAGCACTTGCGGTGGACAATGGAGGGTCCAGCCTCATCGTACTCCTGCTTGCTGATCCACATCTGCTGGAAGGTGGAGAGCGAAGCCAGGATGGAACCACCGATCCACACCGAGTACTTCCTTTCTGGTGGAGCGATGATCTGAGAGAGAGGGGTCAAAGGTTAACTCTTGTGTTTGCATTTTCAGCTGAATGTGAGTGAGGAAGATTCCCCTCAGAACCTCAGTGAGGTCGTGAAACCTGTACCTTGATCTTCATGGTGCTGGGGGCCAGAGCGGTGATCTCCTTCTGCATGCGGTCTGCGATTCCCGGGTACATGGTGGTTCCCCCAGACAGCACGTTGTTGGCGTACAGGTCTTTACGGATGTCGATGTCACACTTCATGATGCTGTTGTAGGTGGTCTCGTGGATACCGGCCGACTCCATACCTGCAGGAAGACCGAGGACCAGATGCTGGGTTAGAGAGGTTCAATCAGCCTTCAGTGTTACGAATGACTTGTTGAATTCAGTCGAATTTGAGCTTTTCTTTTCAGCATTAGAGAATCTTCTGATTGTCTTTGTTTTTTGGGTCTGAAGATGCTTGAAAACATCAGATCAGGTATTCAGGATTATCAAAAAAAAGCATTTTGTTAACTAGCAAAGGTCTACTCTAAACAGGTATAGGGACAGACAGGTAGAAGGGACTGACCGATGAAGGAGGGCTGGAATAGCGTCTCAGGGCAGCGGAACCTCTCATTGCCAATGGTGATGACCTGCCCATCAGGAAGCTCGTAGCTCTTCTCCAGCGAGGACGAGGTGGCAGCTGTCCCCATCTCATTTTCAAAATCCAGAGCCACGTAGCACAGCTTTTCCTTGATGTCCCGCACAATCTCTCTCTCCGCTGCAGGCACAGACATACAGAAAGACAGGGTCAGAAGCATCATCATGGGTGGCTCTGACATTACCTTGATGTGGGCGTGACCTACCGGTGGTGACAAAGCTGTAGCCTCGCTCGGTCAGGATCTTCATGAGGTAGTCGGTGAGGTCACGGCCCGCCAGGTCCAACCTCATGATGGCATGGGGTAGGGCGTAGCCCTCGTAGATTGGCACATTGTGGGTGACGCCATCACCTGAGTCCAGGACGATCCCTTGAGGGTGGAGCAACAGGACAACTTTGATTAATAACCTTTAAATCTACAGTTTTCAATCCGTCACCGTGACAACAAATATAATTAGAAACAATGCAGCCATTCTCACTGCTATGCAGATGACACCCAACTTTATCTATCTATGAAGCCAGATAACACACAGCAGTTAGTTAAACTGCAGGAATGTCTTAAAGACATAAAGACCTGGATGACCTCTAACTTTCTGCTCCTTAACTCAGATCAAACTGAGGTTATTGTACTCGGCCCTGAACATCTTAGAAATATGGGATCTAACCAGATTCTTACTCTGGATGGCATTACCTTGGCCTCCAGTAACACTGTGACAAACCTTGGAGTCATGTTTGATCTGTAGTAAACCACCAAAAAATATGACAGAGATTGTAATTAAGGAGAAAGTAGGAGGTGTGGTCCAACCTGTGGTACGTCCTGAGGCGTACAGTGATAGGACGGCCTGGATGGCCACATACATGGCGGGAACATTGAAGGTCTCGAACATGATCTGGAAACAAAAAAATCATGGAAATATTTAGTCGTAACCATCAGTCTCAACCTCTGTTCCTCCAGGAAAAGGCAGAGGCACCAAAGCCTGCAGTTCCTTTAGCATCCAGCTGAGGCAGCAGTGCATCCGCCCCCACAGACTCCCATGTTAAAACTTTACACCAAAATTAAACATGTTTACAGCCTGATACACAAACAGGTTTGGTCTCTATAGATGGTTTCTCCCTCTTTTTTTTTCTTTTTTTAACTTGTCATGTGACCAGTAACATGGCTGCTGTGAGATAATCCAATGAGGTTGAGCTCCAGGTTTGCTGAGTGAAATTCTAGGATTTTGACTGGATGTTACTGATTAGCAGGTATTGATACACCTGTACAGTCTGTGGACCTCTCGTCCGAGCATCTTCTTCATTTCTAAGGCCAAATGGTTGGCTCGTGTGATTAGGTAGAGGACCATTAGGGGGTCCATTGTCCCTCTTGGGGGGAAACTCCCATGGGCTTAACTCTGGGACTCTCCACCAACTGACCTTAGAAGAAGCTGCTCGGATGAAGCTCGTCCAGACGCTTTTCTTTCCGAGCTCCTTAAAGTTTAAAGCTACAGTCTGTGGTATACCTGCTTCATCTTGTTGTTTGGTATATTGTAGTATATTTTGGTACCACAAATATGCATAGATATATGTGTAGTGTATTATGTAGTACACTGTAATGTTGTACTGCAGTGTAGTACAGTGTAGTACCTGTGTCATCTTCTCCCTGTTGGCTTTGGGGTTGAGTGGCGCCTCAGTCAGCAGGGTGGGATGTTCCTCTGGAGCCACTCGCAGCTCGTTGTAGAATGAGTGGTGCCAGATCTGACCAATCAGAGAGCAGACCATCAGTCACACAGGTGTGTGGCGCGTGTGTGTGTGTGCGTGTGTGAGATACACACCTTCTCCATGTCGTCCCAGTTAGTGATGATGCCGTGTTCGATGGGGTACTTCAGGGTCAGGATTCCTCTCTTACTCTGAGCCTCGTCCCCCACGTAACTGTCCTTCTGCCCCATGCCCACCATCACTCCCTGCACCACAGAGCACGCTCAGTTTACTGTCTGCACACCTGTCTGCTGCTCACCTGTGCGTGTGTGTCTGTACGTGTGTGTGTGTGTGTGTGTGTGTACCTGGTGCCGGGGCCGGCCCACAATGGAGGGGAAGACGGCTCTTGGGGCGTCGTCTCCGGCGAATCCGGCCTTGCAGAGACCGGAGCCGTTATCGCAGACCAGAGCGGTGCTCTCCTCATCATCACACATGACTGCAGGGGGCGCTGTGGACAAGCAACGACACTAGGACACCGAGTCACACTGCGGGCAGAAGAAGACTCAGGTTGGATTATTGATGATCGGCAGGCGTGTGGAAGCTCTCATCACTGAAACAATCCACGTGTGTCACATCTCAGCATGTTCGAGCTGGTCGGCGCCGTGGCAGCTCGCCGAGGGCTCACCGCTCTGACATCCAACCGCCGACTTTTTGTTCATTTGTGATTTTGGAAACAGGTTAAAGCTTCAGCAGGAGGTGAGGAAGCAAAGTCAGCTTCGATGTGAGGCGAGGAGGCGTGTTGAAGGTCACACCGAGCCGGGCTGAAGGTCCCTGCAGTACCGCACTCCACCACAAGATGGGGGCAGCGAGCCGGTGTGATCTCCAGCAGGTAAGAAGACGCTCCTGTTGAAGCTGTGAGGCTAAAATGGATCGTCCGCCTGCCTGAGGCCCTCACATCATCCAGTTGCAACACCCCCCCCCCCCCCCCCCCCCCCCCCCCCGGCAAACCCCCCCCCCCC
>VURO01038829.1:0-10086 GCA_015108175.1 Pelvicachromis taeniatus
ATGCAGCTGAGGAGCACAAGCCAAAGAATTTCATTATGGGTAAATGTGGCTACACTGTTTATCTGTACATGACAATAAACTTGAAACTTATACATCATGTTTAACCTGAGTAGCGAAAGATGGCGGTGGGTTTTGCCGGGAGTCCGGTGTTCTCACCGGCTGTACTGAGCCTTGAACCCCGGCTAGCTATGGAGCTGGTGGGTAACAGCTTTTGAAAATATGTGGGGTCTTGATAAAGTGAGCAGATATTTGAGGTTTACACAGCTACATTCTTGCCTGGAAACATGTTCAACGTTTATTTTGTGACCCAGACAGAATAATAAGAGTAATATTAAAACTAACTAGCCACAGCTATTGTTGAAAACTGAGCAGGGCTGCGCTATGAATTCTGGGACACAGCTTCTTCTTCTTTTCGGGGTTTAACGGCAGCTGGCATCCTTGTACATGCAGTGCTGCCATCTTCTGTTTCAGTCTGTTATTACACTCTTAAATCCTACGTGTGTCTTTTGGGATCTTACAAAGCTTCAAACGACGAGTCGACTATTAAATTAGCCGTCGACGATTTTGATAGTCGACGTAATCGTGACTAGTCGACTAATCGTGGCAGCCCTAATCACAATGACATCCTTGTAAAGCATTCATTTGTCTGTGATTAAAAAGCCAAAAAATGATTGAAAAATTCAAACAATAAAAGAGGACACAATACCTCTTTGAGACCCTTGAGTCCTGTAGGTGTTTCAGCTGTGGGGGCCCACAGTTTGATGTCATGATCCAGCCCACTGGTAGCCATACCTGGCAGATGTGGATGTGGCTCCAAGCAGTTCACCTGTGGTTTTCAAAGGTCAAACATACAGCTGAAAACACGTTGACGTTCTAAGTTATACATAAAAATAAAAACGTAAAAGTATAAATACAGAAGTCTGATGCGGCCAATTGCTACTAAAAACAAGTCATTGGAGTGAACCCTTCATCACCTAAAGGGTCTTACAAAGTTGAACTTTCCCACTCTGACTCACCACTCCTCCTCGGTCTCCCTCCATAAACTGGACAATACGAGCAGAGTACTTGTCCCACAAGTAGATGTGCCCACAGTCGCTGCCACTGACCACAAACTCACTGCATGGCCCATAGAAATTCACCCCCTTAACTGTGAGCAAGAGGATGAGAGGAAAAGAGAGGATGCTATTATATCAGTGCCAGAAACTCAAAATGACCTTATTTTGTAGAGTTGTGTATACCTTATATGGCTTATTAAAAAAATAGAAGAAAAAAAAAGTAGTACCTGTGGCATTATTGCGGTGTCCCTTGTATCGCCTGAGATAGTCTGCCCCATCACTGTGGTCGGAGTCAAACAAGTAGATGTCTTCATCATTGTAACTAGCCAGGAGCTCTGGACAGAGAGAAAATGTCAAACAGTCATTTGCTTAATTTCCTTTAACGCAATAAAGGCAGAAGCTAGCCATGACTTTCATAACTTTTGACTATACACGAATCATTTATATATGCCAAGCCAAAAGTTGATAAATTGGTGTAATTGGCACTTTATCTGACCTTACTGGTGCTCTATAAAAGATGTGCATTTCAGAAGAAGAAAAATCCTAGAATTTTAGTCAGTGAGCTAACTCTTAGTTCTATTTCAATGTCACTGAGATTGCACAGTGGTTGCATCACATCACACAAGAAGGGAAGAGGTTTGAACTTTAAAGAAAAAGAAAAAAAAAGGCTAGATCGAGGAAATATCATGGGTCTCTGTCCTTATTTTTAGGAAAGACTTCTAAACATGTTCATAACAGAATAAGAAAAGAATTAGAAAAGTTATTTTACCTGCGCCATCGTGACTGTACACAAGGCAGGTTATGTTGGTTTTCGACTCACTGGATACCAGATGTGAGGGACAAAACTTTTTCAGTACACCATTGTTATCGTTTTCATTAATCTTCCTCTGGTCATAGATCCTAAAGAAAGCAAAAACAAAATACTGTGAGAAGAGAAAAAGAATCAAAGAATAAGTGACAAAATTGTATCATACCACAATGATAATGCATTTTCTTTAGAGTTTGGGGGGGAGGGGGGAGCATTTTTACTATTCCCTGGTTCATACCTCACATACTGATCTCTCCCGCCAACAGCAAAGTGGTGTGTCTTTGCTGGGTTGACAAAGATGGTGTACAGCCCCACTTTTTTATCACCCTCCTTTACAACCACCAGTTTACTACCACAAAGACACAAACAAACAAAACGGTATTACCACTGATCAATCCAAAAATGTTTTATCTGTTTATTTTCCTCACATGGTGCGCAAGACAGACAGTTTTGTCAATCTACAGCAAGTCTAACTCTACACTCGCTGTGACAAAATTAGCTGAATGTGAAACTTAATACAACTTAGCTGAGCGCTATCGCACAGAATTCAGTTATGTGAATACATAATGACAGTAAAAAAATCTTGAATCTTACTTGGCAGGGCGGTCTAGACGCAAGTCAATACCAAACACAACAGCATCCTCTCCAGCTGACAGAAAGGAGCAAGGTGAGTCTGGCTCAAGGGCCAGCTAAAAAAATACAAAACATCAAATTGATATGACACCAATTCATCTGTTTCTAAGAGTCTTAAAACACCACTGGAATAAAATTTCCTCTCGCACGGACCTTGTGTGCAGCGCCTTTATGCTGTGCGACCCGTTTTGTGTTCTTGCAGCGCTGTGTGGCAGAGAGCTCAGCCACTCTGATCTGACCATCACGAGCACACATGGCCAAGGTGGAGTCCCCACTGTGAGGCAGGAACTTTGCCTAAATTAAAGCCAGGGGGAGCCCAATTATGCAACGGAAGTTTTTATAATCTAAAAAAAAAAAAAATCAGATTTTTTTCCCTTCTGCTGTATACAATACTCCAACTCTTTACCATTACTGACATTTATTTAGAAAAATAACTAAAGGAGTAACTAATAATGAACCTCCAGTGTAGCCCTATTTTTGTGTTTTACCTGAAAGACATTGCTCTTGTGTCCACTGTCAAACTCCAGTTCAGCACGACGGATGGCCCAGTCCCAGATCACCACACGCAGGTCATCGCTGCCTGATGCCAGGCGTGTGCCTGATGGGTTGAAGTGCAGTGTGTTGACACAGCCTGTATGCCTCTCTAATCGGCCTTGGAGCTCCAGCCTTTGCACAAGGCCACGAGCCCCACACACACGCCTCACAAACTGGTGCGAGTCCCTGCCGATCTCTCTGGAGCGCAACGAGGGTACTGCCCGCCACACAGGGCCACGCATGTCACGGAGCTCTGCCCCGAGCCATGCCTCCATAGCCTCGTCATCATCTTCATCGTCGTCGTCATCATCATCTTTCTGTTCTTCATCATCATCGTCGTCGTCGTCATCATCATCCGAACTGGAGGAGTGGTTAGTGCCGCCGCCAGGTCTGTTTCTCTTTCTAGCTGCCCTTTTCCCACCATCTTTTTCTTTGGCCTTCTCTCGCCTTCCTCCCTCACTCTCCCTTTCACCATCCTCAGTTAAAGAGTAGAGGCCGCTGCCATCCATGCTGTCTGTATCTTCTTCCTCTTCTCCCTCCCTGGTTGTGCCCGTCTCTCCTTCTACATCTGGCATAGATTTGTCTCCAGATGCTGTTTCTTTGGGAGCTATAAAAATAGAAAAGCCCAAAATAAGGTTAAAGCAACACTGTCACATAAGAAGATTCATGAACTACATTAAAAAAGTTAGTCATACATTCATTATGAAATTTGAAAGTTACCATCTTGGGAGGAAGACTGTGTTTGCCCCTCTTTGCTTCCAGAGGCATTCCCCTCTTTGTGTTGGTCTTCTCCAGGCTCCTTTTCTTCAGAGCCACCTATTAAAACCAGAAATGTTCTCTGATGAACTCTGACTGCTTCGGAGTATGACACCGTGCACTGCTGTCATCAGTATATAAAGTGACTTGTTTTACCGTTAAGCACCGTGGATTTGCCGTCAGCCTCAGCCATTGTATCTGTTAAGTCCTGCGTCGACCCCGAGGTACAACCTTTGAGTGTCGGACATAAAAATAATATTAACGGTGCACTGTCAACTACTCAAAATCAGACTGGACAGTTTGTATGCTATAAACACGCCGACGCCACAGCTTTCATTTGATAAGCTCGAGACAAATTGACTTGACACTATTTGCACTAGGGTACAAGTTACCTGTTAGCCCCGTAGCTTCCAAACTAACAATCCGTCTCATTTTACAGGCTATACACCGCTGCGTGTAACGATATAAACAAACTAAGTCGTTTGTTAGCCGAATCACGGGCCTGTTTTGCTTTGTGATAATTAACTATGCACTGTCCTGTATTAAAAAAAAACAACTGCTTGCCTGACAGTTATTACCGTAAGCTAATGCTACCTAGCAAACTTGAGGCTAACAAATGTCGAAACTAAAACACAGTTTTCTAAGTTGTGCTACACAACTAACCAGCTACTGGTCAAAATGCAAACAAGAGGCTGGAACTGCTTATACTCGCTAACTAGCATAGCTAGCGTTACCTGTAGTCGAAGGCCCGACGAGGCGTACTTCTTAGTTTAGTCTTAATCTTTATTGCAGATTTATTTGCTCCACCTCGCTACTCAGCAAATGAGCTAAGTGCCTCGACTAGGAACTCTATGACGAAAAACACACGACATGAGTAATGCGTGCATAAAGCTTTTTTGAAAAATCAGACTATATTGCGAGCTAGCTGCGTTCACATAAGATTGCCTGCTCTGTTTATGTTTTGACGGTTCAGCTTTTTCTTTTTTTTTCTTTTTCTAGTTACATTTCCGGTTTCGCGCTCGCATGTTATTTTTCTACCGGAAGTTTGGTACGCAGAGATTAACCATCGGCATCAACAACGACGACAACAACAACAACAACAACAATAACAATAATAATAATAATAATAATAATAATGAACAAGACGATACGCGCAAAAATTCGTCTTTAAACGAGCCTGGAATACAAGCTAGTGAATGAAAACTAGTTATATTTCATATATTTCAATTATTCTTTTCCTTGGCCATTACAACAAAAACAACAGTAATAATAATAATAATAATAATAATAATAATAATAATAATAATAATAATATTGATGATGATTATATAAATAAGAAAACATATTATTAATGTAAAACATTACATTAATAATACATCGCAAACCACTGAAAATAAATTGCAAATGTTTAATTATTTCATTTACCGGTAAGTGTTTTTCTATTGAACAAAATTTTAAAGTTATTAATTTCAAGAGCAATTGCAAACAGCAAGAATAACCCCGGAGGCTACAAGATCATATTAATAGCCTAATAAACCACTGAAAAAAAATAAGGAAAAAACCCCGAAACTTCAATTCATCCACTTACTTAATCAGGTGGACATTGTGTCAGACATTGATTGTCAACTGTACCCCCCAGACCACCCTATAAATGTCTCTTGATTAAACGATAACCTTGAATTACACCACGTCATGATATATGTCATTCTTTACAGCACAGAACGAAGATTGCAATGATCCAAGTTCAGTTTAACGATAATACTAACACAAGCTTATTCCTTAATTTATACAGTCCATTGAGATGCCAGTTGTGAGGGGACCTTGAAGGAACAATTGTTGAGTGTATGTTGCACAGTTTATCCATATTCAGTGTTCTACATAATGTAAATTAGCTTCAATCCATGATGGTAGCGTTTAATTTCCAACTCTTTGGAGTAGGGGAACTTAAGTGCCAACATGTAGCTGTTTGGGACTTTATCATTTTGGGACTTTTTTGATTTTCACTTATAAGGCCAAGATATGTGTGTTCACAAAGCCCGGGCTCACAAAAAATGCCCGTAAAATAACACAATTGTCATAAAATGACAATGATGTCAAGTAGGCTGTAGTCCACAAGGTTTTTGAAGAACGTTTGTGCGTTTCTGGCGCCCCCTACAGGTTTGGGTAAAACGCTCTGGTGTTGTCACAGCATAAAGATTGCGATTTTTGATAACTGCACGCATACTTAATGAGTTCTGACAAATTTCCTAGCAAGACTTGGAAGCCACACCTTTATATATTGTTGCCTATATCAGTGCACAGCAGTCTGGCAAATGTAGCGCACTGCGGTCGTCTAACATTTCAAGCAGTTTCATGGCGTTTATAGTGGCAGAAGGACACAAACCTGTTTCCAGTGCTATGCCGTTTGATCTAACTGAAACAGGCGAATGATCACTGACAGTGCCTCAAATACAAAGAAACCAGAATATTTGCTCAATGAGTAAATATAAACATTTTTTGTCCGTTGCCTGCAACTTTAGTAGAGAGGATAAAGTTTGTTTTTGTTGTTTTTTTTTTAAAGTGAAATCAGTGTTTTTTCACAGAGATGTAGCGCACAGGAGAACATTTCAGCACAGCCTCAGATATATGATTAAACAGTTGTTCATGTGTTAAAGACACAGACGCCTTAAAAAGACCTGATTTTCCACAACTTGTTTCGTTAAATTCTGCACATGACTAGTTTCATAAATAAGGGGACATATCTGAGAAAACAAACAAACAATGAAGCAAAAATAATGGGACTTAGGCACGAAACGAACACAAAATAAGGAAGAGGAAGTTCACTCAAACACAGGGGGTTTCACACAGCCACCCCCATCTGTGTGCAGCTTTCATAAGTTGTAGCGGCTCGTCTGTCCTCCAGAGGCGATGCTGGAGTTTGAAGAGACATGCGGATGGTTCAGGACGCTGCTTCTTCCCCGTGCAGTGCGCACACTTAAACGGACAAAGTTTTTAAATTTGGCATTGGCCTGCGGTTTATTCCGCTCTTCGCCAACATGGAGTATTGGAGGCAATGTGCGATGTGGCTGATCAGCTGCAACGTGCTGCCTGCGAACCACCGGGTAACTGCGGACGCGGCGCAGGTGTTCGACCTGGCGCAAACCCTGCGGGACGGGGTGCTGCTGTGCCAGCTGCTCAACAACCTAAGACCCCACACTATCAACCTAAAGGAGATCAATCTAAGGCCACAAATGTCACAGGTACACCCGTCATTTATGCGCTACTTTACTTTCTACTTGTAACATTGACAAGAACTGCAAACAATATTGTGAAACCAAATTCATGCGTTAAGTAGCATGCCATAAGCTATAGTGGAGGACATGAAAATCAGTGTAAGTGTTTTTTTGCCCAATAACTAATTTGTCTCTTTTGCTAAAGAGACAAATTAGTTCCGCTGCTGGAAGAGGACACCTAATCAAAACTGTGTGAAAGTGGACTAAGACACATGTTTGCAGCTCCTTATTAAGAAGGTCAAGCTGTAGCAACCCTATAAGGTTTCTAAACACATGAAAGAGAAATGGTGGAAGCTATATAAGGGCCTTTTATATTTTGTTGTTCTGCCTGCAAAGAACCAATTAGGGTACAGAAGCCTGTTCCAGTTTTCTTAATGGTTTAATACAGACTTCTGTGAGGATTTTATCTTTAAGTTATTCTATATTTTCACAATAAAACCGTAAATTCTAAGGATTTTCAGCTTAAAGCAAACTTTAGATGATTTCCATCTGTCACACAGTTTGATTTGTGTCCTGTCTCATTTGCCACTGGGTCCAACAGATAGGTGTTACTGAAGACATGGAGTGGCTTCTGACTGATGTCTTCACCCATTTCTTTTATTCTGAAGATGATGTTTCACTTTCTGTGTCCTGTTCTGGTGTCTTGATCTTTTTTTTCCTGGATAGGAGAGAAAGTTCTTTAGCTTGTGTGAAACTTCTCTGGCTTGCGAAACACTAAGAAGTCGCCCAAATAGTCTTTTCCTTGCTCATACAGTAACCCTTCAGGAGCTGAAGGCTCTGGAGAGATCTGATAAGATCCTGCCTTTGATCCACCCGTTAGTTGGGAAACCCTACATTTTGTGGTCTGATGGCATATGACATGTGTAGTAAGCGCACTTTAAGCTAATTTTTATTTAAATTTCATGCATTTCTGACAACAAATCACTGTCTTGGCCAGGAAGAGAGTTCAATAAAACAAAACATAACAATTTAATGTTTTAAATTAAAAGCGTCTTCCTTGGTCTGATATATGTATTTGTAGGTGCGCCTACAAATATAATTAAAGCTTGCCGTGCTCACCGTGGTACTTTTTCTGTGCTCCTACGTTACTGTAACAGCAGCACTTCCTGTTCAGCAGCATACTCATGCAGGTGATTAGATCTTTTTGCATCTATTTGAAAGAGTAACGAACGATTAAAGTCAAAGAAACTGTTAATAATAGACCATAAAAAGACAGTGATGTGGCGCATACACAAAAAAATTATAACATAAATACATTTTATAACTTGTTAGCTGACATCAAATAGTTGGGCACTGAAAGCAAATTATAGACAGTTTTTATAGGCTGAAATGAGTTGTCACCACGATTTAATCATCATGATGATGTGTTTTTTGTAGTGATAAATCTGCATGTGTGATTGGGCTCTGTCTCACAAACTGTACTATGCACACGTACTATGCTTTGTACTATGTGCTCCATCAGTGCCTATGTGCTTGTCTTTAATCTTTTTACATGACAGTCAAAGCAAACCGGGACCATAACAGACCAAACGATGAATAGTCGTAGCCTGCAGCTGTAGGCCACTTGACTATGGTTGCAAAAGGCATGCGTGTCAGTGGGCTCCATATTTTAAATGGCTCTTTCATTGTCATCTGCTGATGGACTGTCTTCGAAAAAGGAAACAAGGGCACTGGTGAACATGACTAAAGTGTACACTGATGAAAATTCACCCAAGACCGGTGTTGTATGTTGAGTTTCGGTACAAATTCAAATAACAATTCATTTAACCATTGACTATGATTTGGACTACTTTGACTATGTCAGTCATGAACAAATACGCACCGACGCTCTTACTATTTGCTTTGTGGTTTTATGCAGACAATAAAAATTGACTCTTTCATTGGTGCATATGAGCTCAAACAAGACAATAAGCAATTTCCAAAGTTCTAATACCGAAAAGCTTTTTAAAGTAGTCTGGTTTAAACTTAACAGGAAGTAAACTTAGCTAGACAAATCACAAACATACCACAATTAACTGCAAATTAAAAATGAATAATAATAAACTTAAAAGGTGTTTTTTATTTTTGAACTAGGGATTCTGGGCGTTACTGTGAATGTGAATAAAAGAATGTGCACCAGGGCTGTGACTGTGTTCAGAAGTATGAGGCTGTTGGTGGTGCAAAGCCATCATGTACTTGCACTTCCTTCGTAGACAAACAGGGCCCCTGGGGGCGGTGAAGTGATTACAGGCGTCTCCATGATGAGCCGATGTGATAAAAAAAGAAGCCTGCCTGTTCTCAACAATTTTCTTACTTACTGCTTAAATTATTACAGATTCAGTTTCTAAGTCAGCCATTGCTTAGCAATGTGTGTGACAGGAAAAGTGAACTGAGACAGTTCTAACAGGCCATCGAACAGTTTTCTTTTTAACTGAAGCGGCTCAAACCAGACAACGACCAGTATGTTGAACCCTAAACCAGAACTTTATGCCCAGTGTTTCTGTTGGCTGTAGTCTTCCCACTAACACAAAGATCCAAATAGGAAGTGACACCGACAGAGGGAGGACTTAGTTGGCGCTTTCATTTCACAGTATGAAACTTTCAGTTTTCATTTTTAGTTTGTAGGGTTTACTTTTATGTTCAGAAAAGGGACTTTAAATTCTTGGTGCTTTAAATTATGCTGTAAATTAGATTTAGATTAAAATGGAGGTTTGTTCCTATTTTCCAAACAATGCAAAGTACACTTTTAATGCTACTGTGGTATTTCCTCAGGTCGGTAGTTTTGTTTTTATTCGACTTAATTTTTGTCTGCTGGCTCTACACTTAGATGAGATTCCACGTAACAAATTTAACAGCAACAGGTATTTTCAGAAACAGCACGACTGTTTTTCTGGGAAAAACCACAAACTGTAATGTCGGCTGTTGCAGAACATAAGATTGAAGATAAGTCTTCAAAATAATTCCAAGTAAAATTGTTTATGCAAAAAAATTCAGATTATTGTACTTTGGTGTTAGTTGATTAATATGATGAGTGTTAATAAATCTCTTA
>VURO01038845.1:0-10107 GCA_015108175.1 Pelvicachromis taeniatus
CTCTGAAGCGTTTGTAATGATGCTTTAGAGATGCACTCTGAAAATGGCGGGCTAGCACGAAAGGCTCGCACGTGATGTTATTTTAATCGCGTTACGGTTTTAGGGTGTAATTGCCCTTTAAGGCTCCAGACGGAAGAGGGAAGTGTGTCGTCTCATTCACTTCAGTGCCCCAAAGGTATTTAATGTCTGGAATCGCCTCCTCAGCCGTCTGAGCAGCCAGAAGTACTCCTGTGTGTGTGTGTGTGCGTGTGCGTGTGTGTGTGTGTGTGTGTGTGTGTGTGTGAGTGAGAGGTATGCCTGCTGCAGGGCCAGCAGTAATTAATTTGACTGGCTGGTTGTGTTATTAGCCTCTGAAAACACTGCTGAGTCAGGCCTGATGCAAACGAGAGTGAGAGGGATGTGGAGAGACCAAAGGAGAGCGCGGGGGCCGAAGCAGGGACGCAGTGCTGGAGAGGACGCGATATTACGGGATGTAGACGCGTCCTCTCATCTGCAGGGCTTCAGCGTGAGAGGGTGTTAGCATGTTCACAAGCTGTTCTCATGGAGAAGAGCCCGGTGAAAAACATGGAGTACATCTGTGCGAACACGGCGGACAGCCCCTCTGTCACCTACGTCACTTTTGCTCCGTCTCCCTCGTCTCGTGCTTCTAAACGGGGACATGCTTGCAGGGACGGCCCTGCCCCTCCCGCTCTGCCGAGCTGACGGGGCGCAGCGGGGTAAAGCGAGCACATCTGAGCATGTCTGGAGGCGAGCGAGGTCCGTTTGGGACTCGCTGCTGACCTGTTTCTTTGGAGCAGATAGAGTTCGCTGTCATCTGAGCAGCACGAAGGAGTTACGTAATCCAAACGCACTTCGGGACAAATTCGTCAGAATCACGCAGAAACCCACGAAACTCAAGCTCCTCCCACAAGAAGCCATGGAGAGGTGTACCAGCCAAACCTCATGACTTTCTGAGCTTCAGCGTGATAATCTGCTACACGCCAGCATGGTCGGATTCGACGTGTCATATTTGTGTTTTCAGCAGAAACTGTATCGTTACACGTGGAGCGAGCCTCTCCCTGCGGCCCACATCCTTACTGTTGACGCACAATTACGTCCCCGGGCAACAGAATATCGCTTAAACATTTGTCTCTTTGAACTCAACGGTCTGAAACGTCTTCCCCTGCGAACAACGTCAAACCCACTTTGTCAGTTTTCCCCACATGTCTGTTTGTCAGTCACTCAGAAATCTGTGCAGTCTTTCTAGGCAACAGGAAGCTGATGCACACGGAAGACACGTACAACTCAAAGCAGTGTGCACGTTTGCTGTACTGATGCAGTGATCCAGCCGCGGTGTGAGGGAAAGAGCTTTGATAAAAGAAGATGGAAAAAACTGAACCAAATATCTGCATTCACAAACAAGCGAGCGGTGATAATAATTCTGTGTTATTCAAAAGGTGCAATAATAAAGCTGTAGGAGTACACGTGGTTAGCAGTATTGTGGAACAGTTTGCAGTAATCGTTGGCGTTCGTGCTCACTGTCAGGTGCGCTCACGGCAGCTGCCATTAATTAACGATAAAGCTGATGATGCTTTTTAGTATCGCGAGGCAAATTCGTCCTCACACTGGTTAGCAGTTGGAAAGCAGCCATGATAAAATGTTCTTTATATAAAATACATTGCAGCAACTCTAAGGAACCCACAAAGGAGAATAAAGAGCAAGCAGCAGTTTACTGAAGCTCACGCTTTTGATTCATCTTGGGGTCATTTTTGGGGTTCCCCCCATCCTGGACTGGGTTGTTCTTTAGCCACGTGTAAGACACCATTTCAGAAACTAGTTATTTGACATGTGCACACCCGACCCTCAGTGGGTTGCTGGTGAGCAGCTGGACTGTTGGAGTTATGGACTCTAAACAGCCTTAAAATATCATTTATGTGGAAAAGATTACTCGACTTTTGGTGCGTGCATTAAACATTGTGCATTCACTTTTAGCGCTCTGTAGGTGAGGATAAGAGGCCACAGTAACTTTGCCAACTTTGGTAACTTTGGTTTTTCCGTCAGGGTGGCTGCAGATTCAGTGGCCTTCACCGTTTGCTGTATGCTCTGCAGTTTTCAGAGTGTCTGAAAGTCTGAATGTAACAAAAGAGATTTTCACCCAAACTTTAAATGTTACCCACGTTGCCAGTTTGTCCTCTGGTCTCTGAAGGCTCGGCGCTTGTATATATTATTGACAAAGACTGAGGAGTAGCAACAGTTTAAAGTTTGTATTTAGAGCACCAGACGTATTGTTGTTCGAGCTTTTGGTTGGATTTTGACAGGTTTTTCACAAACTGCCACGATGCCACACAGTGCAGCGAAAACATTAAATCCGCCCAGACATCCATTTTTAACCTGTGGGTGTCGGTGGGCGAGAGGCAGACTACACCTTAGACAGGCTGCAAGTCCACCGGCGCCTCTGTCAGAAGGTCCTTGTCCTGCCACAGTGGTGCCACTCAGGGAGGGCGTGCTCAGTCTGTAACTGCACGGGCGTTTTATACATGAATGCTGTGACCCGGGGTTTCCCAGCATGACGTTGCATTCTAATGAGAATTTCACCTATCAGTAGTTTTAACGTTGTAGATAAGGGGCGATGCCATCACAGCCCATAATTCATCAGCAGAAGGGTATCGAGCGGCCTGCAAGCCACGACCAGCATTGATTTGATGCATGTTATAGTAAATCTTTACCCCTGGCCAACATATCACAGACTCACTAACACAGACACACAATACACACGGTGTAGAGCATAAATTACCGTCATTATCAGTCGCATTGGAGTTTAAAATCAGGACAAACACTGGGATCGATGATGTGGAACCCTGGGTTAGTGTGAACAAAGGTTTATTCTTAACTGCTGCCATGATATTATAAGCACTTTGCACTGCTTTAATTTATGTACCACAAGGATTTAAGTCAAATGTTCTGCCATTTGCCAACAGCAAACACACCTGCTGCTTTTATCCAGCAAAAGTAAACGTATCACCCATGGCATCCAAGTCACAGTGAGACTTGTAGTATAATCTTTATTTACACGAAGCATGAAGGCAGATTAGAAAAGCAGCTCATTTATTGTCGTAGCTAAAAGAAAGGTGGCTCTGCGGACTGCGGCTCTGCGGGCGGTCGCTCTGCGGACGGCGGATGGTTAATCTGCGGACGGTTGCTCTGCGGACGGTTGCTCTGCGGACGGTGGCTCTGCGGATGGTGGCTCTGCGGACGGTGGCTCTGCGGACGGTTGCTCTGCGGACGGTTGCTCTGCGGACGGTGGCTCTCCGGACGGTCGCTCTGCGGACAACCGGACGCTCTGCGGACAACCGGACGCTCTGCGGACGGTCGCTCTGCGGACGGTCGCTCTGCGGACAACCGGTCGCTCTGCGGACGGCCGCTCTGCGGACGGTCGCTCTGCGGACAACCGGACGCTCTGCGGACAACCGGACGCTCTGCGGACAACCGGACGCTCTGCGGATGGCCGCTCTGCGGATGGCCGCTCTGCGGACAACCGGTCGCTCTGCGGACGGCCGCTCTGCGGACGGTCGCTCTGCGGACAACCGGACGCTCTGCGGACAACCGGACGCTCTGCGGACGGTCGCTCTGCGGACGGTCGCTCTGCGGACGGTCGGACGGTCGGTCGCTCTGCGGACGGTCGCTCTGCGGACGGTCGCTCTAGCTCAGTTGCCACCACCGTCTGACAACTAAAAAGGAAGATTTGAGGTTTTCATCATCAGAAATCCAACCCAGCCTCGTCACAGCAGCGCAGGTCATTTGTAACAAAAATCTGAATTGTGGATCATCGTGAATAGCGCTAGCATAGCGTTTCTATGGATTAAAACTGAAATCAGTCCAAATGTCGGCTCACCTGCACGGTCCAGGCCGAAACACGCCAACGTTTGAACAGAGTGAGTCCTGTAGACTTTTCATCTCTGCTGCTATCATAAGGTTGACATTATTACATGTGTGGCCATGAAATGTAGCACAGATATCGCCGATTCCCAGAGGATGAAATGTAATGACTTTCGGGATCACCTGACATTTGCTGTCACGCCTTCGTTACGCTTGACATTTGTGGTTTCGGGGGAAATGTCTCTGGGTGAGTACTGGGTGCATAATGTGAATTATGCTGGTTTGTGCAAATACCTTTTTGTTGCTATTCATAAAGTGTAGCCAGGAAGTCGCCTGCTGGTTTGTGGGATCGGATTTTCAATTCTCATCTTGTGACCTTTGCCACTTTTTTGTGGTTTTTTTTGGTTTGTTTTTCGAAGCGACAGCATTGATGGACAGGAAGGGATGAGCTTTTACCCGTGAGCTTGGAACGAGAGCTTTTCAGTCTCTTTGCTCCGAGCAACAGAAACTCTTTTTTCTAAATCAGGTTTACAAACCATTTAGCTTCTGCGTGTCTCTTTATTTGTTTGCAGCTCATGTAACCATGATGGATTGTGTATTTGTTTTGCATATTGCAATATTCACACATTGTGCGCATACTTTCAAGATTAGCCTTCCAACTTTCCTTTTTGATAAAGCTTGTTTTGGGGGCATGGGCCTTCCCATGATGCACTGTGTTTCTTCGTCACTCACCTTTTCTCACTCCTTGTGTTCAAACACCTCTCTGCATGAATTATTAGTTATTATTATCCTATGGCTCTCTCCCGCTCCATGTCTTCCTCCCGTCACCCCACAGCAGGTGGAAGTATCTTCCTGTTAAAAGGGAGGTTTTCATTCCCACTCTCGCCAAGTGCTTTCTCATGAGGGTTTCATCAGATTGTCTGTATTATCGTAGAGTCCTATAAAGCACTTGCGGCAACTGTAGTTGTGATTTGGTGCTGTGTGAATGCAGCGACCAATCTGGTTGCACATGCGACTTCATTTCTCAACAGTGCAACTAAAAAAATCCCAGGTTGTTGTTGACCACAACTCTCCGTGTGGTCAACAACAGACACACATTCTGCCCATATCGTGGTCTAACCCAATCAGAGATAGTCAGGGGCGGGACTTCTCTGGTTGGCCGTGGTCCAGATGTTCCTGCAGGTGTGTGTACGTTTGAAAGTGAGAGAGGTGAGCAGCCTGGGCCTGATAGACGTGGATGTAGCTGTGGGTGATGAGACCAGATGGAAACATCGATCACTGTTTGGTTAAGTTCAGGCCTGATGGTCTGAAATCCACAGCCAGCGCTCTGACACGGCGTTATCTAATAACTATCCTTTTCATCCTCTAAGAAGCAGCTCGCAAAATAAAAACAAACCAGCAAACACAAAAACACCAGACATCGTGATACAGACTTACCATTTGCACCGATGTGTTTTCTAAAGTCTATCAGACACATATACGTGAAAAGTGAGTTCCACGCACAACCTGTCGGAAACACACACGCACATATGGGGGGTTCGCCCAGCGCACCCAACAGGCTAGGACCGGCCCCGCTGTGGTGAGTGTGGAAAGTCCATTCAGCCGTTCAGCAGCAGCAAACAGGTGATGGTTCAGTTTAACACAACATAGTTTAACTTTGAGCTCAGTGAAGCAGTTTAAGCTTTTTTTCAGTAACTCATCTGTCTTGTGGATCTGTGCTCCAGATAAAGAACTTTGTGTTGGCAGCATTGTTAGTTAATCAGTTACAAATCAATGTCATCTGTACGGACAGCAGTTTTCAAAAAGATAAGGTGAAGATGAAAAACTGTGCTGTTAAGTGATGCGGTTGAAAATTTGGGTGCACTGAACTTTTGTGCTGGTGCAGCAGTGCAACCGTACCACATGGTTAGTCTAGGGCTCAGGCTGAACTGGACTGACTTGTAAAGTTGCTTAAAGGGATAAATAAGTAGTCTTTGGCTTGCTTTTGGAGCCTCGAGTGGTCATGTGAGGAACTTCAGGTCCTGGCACGTCCTTGTTAGCTTCATTTTTGAATTGCTGCTTGGTGCTACGCACCACATCTTAGCACGGACCGGCACTGATGTATGAACGACGCTTCAAACTCTCTACTCAGCAAATATCAAATAATAATTACCAAAGGTTCGCTCAGTGGGTGGAGCAACATGAAAAGTTGATACTGATGAAATCATTCGGGCGAATGTTCCACGTGAGCACGTTAGAAGCAGATTTTCTTAGATTTGAATCTAAATTATTGACAGCGCACACAGCAAATGACCTCTGCTCGAGATCAGCAGCGTGACCTGGTGAATCTTCCACTCCTGAGCGTGCTCGCCGAGCCGCCGGTACGAGGACGACTGATGGGTTTAGGGTTAGAAAGACACAAGCGCTTCACTGCAAGCACCAAAATAAATCCTTCAGCGGTGCTCCTGTCTTTATTTGCAGTTTGCTATCTGCCTTTTGGGTAAGTTAACACTCTGTTTTTGACATTTCTAGCTCAAGTCTTTTTGTGCGTTGCTGAAATGCACCCGCCATAACCCTTCGCGTCGGAAAACACTTCAAGTCGCGTCTTACAAACTGCTGGATGTGAGGCTTTTGATCAGGAGAGCCAGGCATGTGAAAAAAGTGCCACTTCGGGCTTAAATAAAAGAAAAGGCGTGATGAAAGAGCGCTCAAAGTCAACGCTGTGCTTCTTTTCTCCCGTGTGGAATAAGTGAGACCTGTTTTAACAGAGTTGTTAGTGGCATGAAAACAAAAAGTGTCTCCTGGGGGTGGGACATCAGAGGTGTCAAAAGACTTTTGTTCCAAATACTCTTTGGGTGCGAATGTGTGACAGTACATTTTTGTGGCCCTTCAGGGACATGTTGGTGGTGTTAGTTTAGTTTTCATTGTCCTGTCCAGGAACCACAAAGTAGCTGCTAATTGATCTCACAGCTAAAAGTCTATCTCAGTGTTTGTTCCACACAAACATAATAGTTGCTAAAGTTTCCCAGTTTGACAGAAAGTCTGAGCTGAAGTGAAACTTTATTACTTATTTGTGACAGAGTCTGAGTGACGACTGGGTAAAAATGCTGCCTCGTCAAACTGGTGGTTTGAAGAGTTTCCCAACGATCCAAAGTCACGCCTTGATAAGCAGACAAAGCAGAAAGTTGAGTGTAGACACGCTGGCTCCAAAGATGTTCAGGAGAAGCTGGAGGTCCGACGCTGTCACAGCAGATGGCTTGGCCCACTTGTTCAGGCCTCTATATTCAGCAGGGTCAGCTTTGTGTTGGACTTTCTGCTGCTTGATGTTTTGATTCGTTCACTACTCTAGAAGTAAGTTTACTTATTGTTCAGTCACTGGATCACTGATTGTTGTTTTGCATTCATGCTTTTCTAGTAAATGTCTGTTTTGCAGTGATCCATCTTTCTGTCCATCTGGTGAATTCGGAGTTATTGAGTCCTGGAATCAGCATCAGTTTGGTGTGTGTGTGTGTGTGTGTGTGTGTGTGTGCTATCCATGCACCAATGGATTCCTGTTTTGTGGCCTTTGGTTAGCTTAAAAAGCTAATAAATGTTTCCTTTTTCTTTCAGCTCATATATTTATGAGTAGTAGAAGTAAAAGTAGTGGCAAAGAAAAGCAGCATCAGTCATGTAGACCTCCTCAGATGTCACACTTCGTCATCGTTTACATTGTTAAAAATTCAGCTAGCATCTTATCGTCTATGCGACCTGACTTTTTTGTTGTTTTTCTACAAAAATGCTTGAAAAACAATTTAGAAATGGACAGGAGCTTTCTAAAAAATACTTGGCAAGTGATTGGTTGAACCATCTGTCTAGCGCCATCCGTCATGGGCCAGCATGCGCGTAGCTGCCAGTAGTTCCTCAGAAGACACTGGCTGGTCCAAGAACCTGTGGTGTGGCTAAGAGCTCGTAGCCCGAGTCTTGGAGAGACGCCTCAGATGTCTCACAGGATCACGGAGAATTGACCCTACTGCCCAATATTCACGTGACAGCAGCAGATGGAAACACAATTCTAAGTTTGATTATTATTTTTTGCTGGTTCCTGTTAGAAATGGTTTTATCCGCTGCAATCTTCTCCCCACTGTGATCACTGCAACAGAATCACCTCGTCTGCGAAAAGTACGTTTGATTACATCCTTCATGTTTGTTTCCACAGTGGACCTGTTGTTCCCACTCTCTGATACACTCATGACTTCTGACTGCTGCGGCTGATAAAGCGTTACATCAACACAGAGCGTCCTTTAGCTTTAGCTAATGTCACAAAAACATTCGCTGGTTGAAATACAACAAAGCACAGCAGAGCCTTATCGTACCCCGGCCCGTGTAGGGGTGGTGCTACACCTTATTCTACCCTTTAGGGTGCAGTAATATGACCCTGGCATGGTAACCTTGTATTAGGCTACTATAGGTTTAGGTTTATAACTTACGTAGACATGTCTTATCTTTGCATCTGATACACAATGGACCTTTTTCAGAAAGGTAGGCGAGCGGATGTGGAAAAACCCAGTAATTTATGGTGCGCTTCGAATCATCCGTCACGTTTGTGTCCTGGTGGATTCTGAGGGTTTGTCCAACCAGGACAGATTACGATTCCTTCCACCAGTCCGAGACACACGAAGCATCCCCACTGCGTAGTACTCACACCATGAGCGTCACTGTGGTGACGCCGTTCTTCAGGTTCTACGTCTTTCTCTTCTCTCACCTCACCAAAAGATGTCCTACCAGCACCAATAACCTTTGTCCTCAGCATACGCCTGTCTGCCTGTAAGTTGTCTTTTCTGTTTTTCTTGGTCTGCAAACTCACTGTCGGGGTTTCTGTCCAGCCTCTAGTGATTGTCTTCTTTCAGACTTCAGTTCCTGACTCGGTTAAGTCCACGTGTTGGCAGTTGTTCTGAGGGTATTCGATACGTCGCTTCCTACCTCTGCCAGGCTTGTCCTGTACTGTTTGGCTCTTGATGAGACGTCTCACTAACTTTGTACATCGTTGTTTGTTTTCTCAAGACTAAATTTCATAGGACTCAACCGGGCTGAGGTTCTAATGTGGCGTAGCCTTCTTGCTAAGGCTACGCCCTGCCTCCTGCAGAGGAAAATCATTGGCGCTGCTTGTATTTGCAGCATTACTCCGTCAGTTACTACACAGATGAATGTTCTGCTCCACCCTCCCATCATCGTGAACAGGAATGCCCTCTGTTGGGGGAGTCTCTGTCTCCCAGCCCAGGGTGAAAACTTTGGTGGGTCATTAAGAGTAAAACAGGAAGGCTCTCCTGATTGGATGCAAGGTGACAATAAAACGATTCATTCTAGGACAGGCGTCTCAAACTCCAATGAGCCGCGGGCCACTTCTGGCACCGTCATCTCACTGAAGGGCCACTTTTAAGTGTTCAAGTAGCACAAACAAGCAAGAAAACACTAATATTTCCTAAAATGTAGTGTTTTGGTTTTTTTTTGTCAAATTTTGTATAACAAAACAAAACTGCAAACGTGAACGCAGATGTTTCTTTCTCACTCTTCACTAACTGAAGCCTTTCATTGAACTAACAAATCTACAATTTTGTTCGTATTTAACAAAATAACAACGCACGTACACAGTTTTTGGCTGCTAGTGGAAATCGTTTTCTTTCCAAATAAATCTCTCACTGAACTAACACACATGTTTGTACTCTGGTTACCTCGCACAGGTGTGAGCCGTAGTAAAGAGACCTCACGGCGGGTTCCTGTTGGACTCGTAGCCAGAACTAGCTTTACTGTTTGGGTCAGCTTTGCTAGCGAGAGACCGAGAGAGGCGTTGAAAGGCCGCTCCTGCTGAACTTTGTTTGGGAGGAAAACACAACCACAGTGTACAGTCGAGTCGTAACAGCTCACTCACAACCGGGCTCGTCTGGCACTCTGTACTGGCTGCAGTGGTTATTATTATATTTACATGCCTCCATCTCCCGTTTCTTGTCGGTAGCTACCCGTACTTTTCAACTCTCCTTTTTCTCCCTCCCTCACACACATAACGGGGGGGAGGGGCGGTCCCACACAGTCTCCCTGCAGCACGGACTACACTGCCCATGAGGCTACATTCTTAAAGGGCTATACCTGTAACACTGATCATATTGCCTTCATGTTAAATAATTTTTTTGAATAATATACTTTTTAAAATATTTCTTCTCTTCAATATGCGGGCCGCAAGTAGAGGTGATGTGGGCCGCAAGTGGCCTGCGGGCCGCGAGTTTGAGACCCCTGGTGTAG
>VURO01038854.1:4694-18313 GCA_015108175.1 Pelvicachromis taeniatus
CCGGTTGGTTCAGGCGTCCTCACGCACACCTGTTGGTTCAGGCGTCCTCACGCACACCGGTTGGTTCAGGCGTCCTCACGCACACCGGTTGGTTCAGGCGTCCTCACGCACACCGGTTGGTTCAGGCGTCCTCACGCACACCGGTTGGTTCAGGCGTCCTCACGCACACCGGTTGGTTCAGGCGTCCTCACGCACACCGGTTGGTTCAGGCGTCCTCACGCACACCGGTTGGTTCAGGCGTCCTCACGCACACCGGTTGGTTCAGGCGTCCTCACGCACACCGGTTGGTTCAGGCGTCCTCACGCACACCGGTTGGTTCAGGCGTCCTCACGCACACCGGTTGGTTCAGGCGTCCTCACGCACACCTGTTGGTTCAGGCGTCCTCACGCACACCGGTTGGTTCTCTCCTCGTTTCCCGTCCAGATCTTCAGTTTTCCCTTTTCATGGACCGACTCGGGCCAAGTGTCAGGTTTTCCTTTTCTTCTTCCCTTCACCGATTCCACTCCGAGTTTATGTGCAAATTGAAGCTGCTGATGAAAACCAGAGGATGGAAACACACCTACTGTGCCAACTCTGCCAGACAGCGACGTCTGAAAATCGGGGAGTCCAACAACAGTTTCAATTATTTAAAGTGCACGAGTGGCTGAGCTGCAGCCTAATGATGCCTGTGCAGACCGAGGAGGGTCAGACTGAACGATGTGCGAGAGTGAAGAGGAGACCGAAATGAAGGCGCGGCTGCAATCAATGCTGAAGCCGACGTCTTCTGCAAGGAACGCTTGGAAAACGCATCTAAAGCCCGCGTGCATGAATAAAGAGAAAGCTGACCCCACCTCCACGAAGAGCAGCAGCCTGACGACTAATCAGTCAACAAGATGCTGCAGTGGAGGATGGAGAATAATAATGTGCCCCCCCCAAATCTGGCAGGTAGGTTTGTGGGTTTGAGGCCATTTGGACGATTGGTTGTCGTGTTTCTCTGCAGCGTCTCGGTTTGTTTACAAATGTTAGAGAGTGAAAAATGAAGTTTTTGTAATATTTGTAATGGTCTAACGCTTTGGCAGAGACAGACACATGACTGCACCTTATATTTATCATCGCTTTCATCAGAATTATGTGTTTATGTCTCATGTTTGGATGAAGAGGTGGAGAAAAGTGCAATCAACATGTGGTGCTGATGGAGCCCATGCAGACAGACGGCCACACAGGCCTGCAGGAAACAACGAACTGAGGAGACAAAGGCTGAAAATACAAACACAAGGTTGGTCAGGAAACAGCCAGGAAACAACGAGGGAAGCCAAATACGGACGCACACGAGACAGGAAGCCATCAGAACGAGGGAGCAGCCAACACCGTCAGGGCGGAGTAGCCCAAACAAAGAGCGGACCCAGAATGCACACTCAGACGGAGGCGTAGTGCTTTGGTACTTGGTAGCGTGTTTTTAAGACGAGCGCTGTGGCTCGGCCAGAGTCTGGAGGAAACCCAACAGCAGGACAGGTGTCGAGGCCCGGGGCTGACAGAGGGAGGCCAGCGTCAGGGGGGGTACGGGTAGAGAGACTGCTGCCTTACCTGTGATCCAGGAGGCGAAGGTGCGGGGGAAAGGCCTGATGATGACGTCCGGTTGGCATGAACAGCAGCTGTGATGTAATCAGAAGACCAGCGAGACAGGAAACTGAAAAGGAGTTTCTACAACGCAGGAACCGTGACTGTGATGGGCCGAGTTGAAAAAGCAGGAGGAGTCACAGGAATGATCAGAAAATGAGGGTTTCAATTTATTTAACCCAAAAGATATCGCTACAAAAATTCAATGTTGAGCTCGTAAAAGAGGCCAAAGAAACAGAACTTAACGACCCAAATGACTGCTCACACAAACATAATTGACCCAACAGAAAATGACACAGGGGTAAATATAATGGCTGATCAGACCATTGTCACAGGGGGTTAGGGGTAACTAAACAACACATAATCACGAACCTAAACACAGTGCAGGACAGTGTAGTTTGTTAACAAAGTAAACTAAGCACCAAAGAAGAAAATCAAAACCCACTAAAGTCTAAACTCAAATATTTAATTAAATACAAAAGCTTTTAAATAACAGAAAATACACATCCCCCCCCCCCAACAGGAAGTGGTGGTGTGGTCCAATTATCCTCTTAGGCATATAAGTCCTTTGACCCCTGGCCCCCACCTTTTGTGGGGATCACAACAAGTGAGAAATGGTAAGAAAGCAAAGACTAGTCAAACAATTAAACTGGAACAAATACACAAGTAACTAAATGTGCGCGCTTACAAATAGAACCAACGCATTTAAACCGGTAAACTTATCTGAAACTAAAATGTTTTTATTGTGTGAAAGTGTGGCCATGGGTTTAGCCCTCACAGTGACTCAACGTGACGGCTCGTACTAAGAAGGTTCGCTCACTGACAGCGCTGGTTTCATATACAGTCATGATGATTGGTGGCAGGTGTGGACAATGAACGGGTCGTCGAGGCTCCACCCAAGGGCGGAGACCGGGACCTGGAGAACACATCACAGCCACCCACCCGGACCGTGACAGGAGACTCAAAGAAAACTCAGGAACACTGGTTAGAGACCCAGGACCCCGACACTGCCACTCATCCACTTCACTGCCTCAGGGTCGCGATGGGGGGGGGTGAAGGTTCATTTCTCGAGGCTCCTGTTGGTCAGACTCTGTTCTGTCATTTCCAGTGTTTGTGACGGCCTCTTGGCTGTTAGCACGGCTAATGGGTGAAGCTGAAACATGGGGGGAAGTCCCGATCACCTGACCTCAGCTGCTCGGATGGAGGAGCAGCTCAGGACGTCCAGCTGCTCATAAATGCTGGGTCGTGCAGGTTTCGGTGTTTGTGCCGCTCACTCGGTCCTGCTCAACGCGTAAGCCGAGAAGTTGTTAATGAGTCGCTGCTCAGGCCGCCCGGAGCACAGACATGACTAATCAAACTGGCTGTTTGGAGCAGAAACAGCACAGACAATCAGACTAACAGACAAATATGTCCACAGTTCATGGGCATCGCCTGTGATTGGCGGAGTCATAGTTGGCTTCAGGTCTTAACGCATCGCTGACGCAGAGTCAGCATTCAGAGAAAAGCGGGAGGCCGTCGTGGTCGACAGCACGCAGCCTCCATTACTTCAGCTGCTTGTTCAACAGTGACCCGTCGGTCTTTAAAGCGGACCCTCTGCTCCTCATTCATGCTCCAACCCTCACCTTTGAACACCTCTGAAGGAGTCTGGGCTCAGTCACTCAGGAGGAGATCAGCCGCTACATCCTTTTTTATCTCGGTTAACGTTAGATTTAAAACCTATTTGTCCAGAGAAACTGAGCCAAGAGTGCAGCAAGAACTACAACAGAGCCGAAGCTCAGCACAGACCTTCAGATCCATCCACTAAAACCGGTCCAGTCCGGGGTGACGGGGGGCTGCAGCCTGTCCCAGCTGCCTGCACAGGCAGTCAAATGTACTAACGAGCATTATAAGAGCTGTCACACTGACCGTCCTTTAAAATGGGCTTAACTCCTCCACCATAACCACTTCTGACAGTTTCAGGTCCTTCTTCAGGAAACAGGCCTTTCTCCTCGTCCGTCCGACTCAAACACGAAGCGTGAAGGCCGTCCTGGTCATGGCTGTTGCACAAACACCAACAACACAAAGATGCTCTTCCACAGGTGAAACCAGCTCAGATGCTCCTTGATGGCTAACTCCTCCTAGGTGAGGTGTTCTGGGCGTGTCCAACCAGGAGGCGTCCCCGGGACACCCCGGAGGGCGAGGTCTGCACATCAGTGCTTCCTCCTCCACCCAGAGCAGCAGAGAACAGACAGACGGAGGCTTCCGTAGAGCAGGATGGGTTACTTTGTTTTATTTCCTTTAGGTTGGAAAAGTGTCAAAGCTTTCCACTTTAACAGTTTAGCATCTTCCCAGGAACATGTATAACTAAGAAACCAAAAAGAGGCTCTGTGAGGAATGACGAGACCTTACTGAGAAACATGAGCGCCTGGAGGACATCTGAAGGGCAACAAGTGCGTCACAAAAGGTCGTGAACCCGCCACGTCAAGTTTGTGGATGCTGGAAATAGTTTTTGAGGGCGCTTTGAACAAAACCAGAAGAAAAGTGCGGCTTTGGAAAACGTTTCCGGGAACAACCAGTTTTGGTTGAGAGCGACGTGCAGATGGGGGAGCGCTGACCACGTTTGACCTCCACGAGCGCACGCTCAATCAGATCCCAATTTAGTCAAACGCAGAGCAGTGAGGAGCATTTACAGCCGAGTGCTCCTTCTATCGAGTGCCGAAACAAGCGTCACAGCGCCCGACTGGTTTCCTGCACTGCTCTTATTGCCAGCGCACGCCCGTCCTGACCCCATTTCTCTGACAGCAGTAATCACCTGGAGATGACCTGCAGCGTTTCTGAGTGAACAAGACGAAGCCATTACTGTAGCAATCGTTCTCCGAAGTGGCCTCGCCGGGTGATTGTAGTGCCTGTAGCTCCAGTTTAACATCAGTCTGCAGCTGTAGCCTGTTAGCAACACACGAGAAGCGCTCTCGGTTACGCTCTCAGGACATTTATACATGAAAGAAAATGAGCAGGCTGCAACGCCAAAGGGTTTCATACCGAAACCCACGAAGAGCCGCACAAACGCCAGCCAGGAGGATGAAATCCCAGCAGCTTTGCTAAAGTCGTAGCTAGCTCGCATCGCTTCCATGTTTGGTGTATTCATAAAAGCCCGAGCTGTCGTGACCTCACGTTGAAGGAAAGCGTATTGATGAGTGTGTTTTTAGTGTCCACAGTCTGCTGTGGACAGCTGTTCACTGTGGCCACGAGCTGCTTCTGCGCTGGGATTCAGCAGCTTTTCATCTTGGAAATTTCCACCCGGAGCATGATGGGAAACTTAAAAGTACGCTAGCTGTAGCCGTGCAGATGGTGACCCCCGGTCTTTAGAAAACCCCGAGCTTCTGTCTTTACGCGTGAGCGTGTCATTGTAGTCTTTCTCATCTTTTCCATGGTTTCCTGAGCCTCGAGTCGTGTGGTTGGCGTCTGTTGCCAACGTCTGCGCGTGAAGACAAAACAGCTCAACTCAGGTCAAGGTTGTTTGTCGTCTGTCAGTTTAAAAAAACACACTCACGGTTAATGAACAAACACCTGTGCAGTTGATGTGATCCAGCACAAAACACTTTTTAAAACACAACGTTGTCCTGTGTGTGTGACAAAGCGGACACACACACACCTTTAGTGTCAGCGACCGCTGTGTGAACCAAAGCGCTATCAGCTCTGCTGTGGAGGCTGACTATCGCAAACGTATACATAAGTAGTTCATGGCGGCTACATTTGCCTTCACAATCAATCATGTTGGTATCTTACAACACGTCTGCATTATTTAATACGGCGATGTGGTCGCTGGTTTATGGATCACTGAGCCCACGTGATGAGAGGGGCGGAGTCACATGAGAGCTACACCTTCTTCTTTGGTTCCTGGAGACGTGTCTGTTACTGTGGCGTCCGCCGTACAATACAAAGCGCCCTGAGCCGACTGCTGTTTGCAGCTGTGTAAATACGACTGAGCTGGAGCGACTGCAGAGACGCACACCTGTCGCAGCAGCAGGACACACAGAGGACACACACATCTGCGCAGTAACACGTCTGCAACACAAAGCTGTGTGTTCAGGCTTGCAGAAGCCGTTTGTGGCCACATTGACGCCTCGTGCGTTGTGATTGGCCGTGCAGCCTTTTCGTTCTTTCTCAGCACTGACACCTAATGAATGCACACATCACTCTCCTGCCTCCCTCGCCAAAGTGCTCTCTGTTTGATCGAGTTTAAATGGGGAAGCAAATGAGGCGACATGAAAGCGATGTCGATATGAATATTGACTCGTGTATTAGAGTCAAGCCGGGCCTGGAGCAAGACAACATTTGTTTTCCCTCCTCTTTGTGTGTTTGTGCTTCTGCAGTCAAGCATCAATCACAGGTGCACGCACACGTGGCTGAACGCCAAACACGCCGGCAGCCATTCATCCCACTGAGCTGTGCAGGCTGAGGTACTGCAGTACTTACCCTCACTGCTCTGCATTTGCAGTATTTGTCGGATTTTACTGCCAGGATGATAGTACTTTTATATTTTCAGCATTATTTTGAAATCTTTGTTCTCGGTTCAGCTTCAGAGGTTGTCCACGTAGTCTGGGCACGTTTTCTGGTCCTGTGACTTTGTGTCTCTGTGGACACGACACAGCACATAAAAGAATCAATCAGGTGAAGATGGCTCCTAGCAGCATGTCTGTGGGAGTAATGGCAACCAATACTGGTCCTTTAATGGTCTGAACAGCTGAACTGGGCACTCAGTGAATTTGTCCTTGGTGTTCTTTAATGAGCCCATTGAGGCTTCAACGTATGTACGAAAAAACATAATGCATGCTAGCTCATGTCCATCTTCTATATACAGTCTGTGGTTGCACAATTGGCCGTCGATTCGTGAGTGTGAAGTTCGGGGTTTATTAACACTGGTGTTATACGGTCTGAACGTTTCCGAGGTGACGAAGGAGGCGGGGCGAGCAGGCAGGTCGGTCTGAATGAAGAGCGAGCACACGTGAACGAGCGTAGCCTTAAAGCGGCTCAGGAGGGGCACACAAAGCTGGTCCCGCTGAGCCCAACTGGCACCGGTTTCAGACTCATTCCTCACTCTGTCTGTTTGCTGGCACCGAGAGCGCCAAACAAAAGCTCACAGCTGCCACGGACTCTGTGAATAAATGAACGATTTGTCTGTTTGTGTGAAAACTTTTCAATCAACAGCTGCTCTCTGCCAAGAAGCCAGTTAGGGTGTTTGAAAGGCTGCAAATGTGTGAGTGGCGCACACATATTAAACACACAGCAAAGTCGCACCGATGTGGAGACTTTGGCGGCAGTTACGCTCCAGTGAAGACGCTCCAGCTCTGCGAGGCAGCGGCGGGGGCAGCCGGTGCCGCGGCAGGTCCAAACTGATGAGCGGCAGGGGAACATGTGACAGAGGGAAGGGCTTGATTAATGGTCTCATTGCCGGTTAGGATGCCCTTGAGCAAGGCACTTTATCAGTGACTGCCGGAGCTGGTCAGTCACCAGGAGGGTGGAGTGGACAGCTCCTGGCTGCGTGGAAAACACCTGAACAGCAGCTACAAGCGCCGGTCCCAGAAATCCTGGACTGGATGAATCTCTGCGACAACAGACGCCGTCCAGGCAGTTTGTACCACACAAAGCTGCAGCACCACACGTTAGCTCAAAGTTGGAAACATCTCTGCGTGATCGAGAGACCGCCGTCGTCTCGACAACATCTCGTGAAAGCGTACGTGAATATAAACTACACACAACTACAAAACAGGAAGTACAGAGTGCAGCGGTTTGTAAAGGCATCAAATCTGAGGCTGTGTGTGTGTGGTGGCTTTTTCACAGCGTACAGACACACACACGTAAACGGAGCGTTTATAGTTCACTCACAACGGGTGTGCGGCGCTAAGTACACGCAACATTTTCTTTGTGACCTCGAGGGCCAAAGGTGAACACAAAGTAGCACAAAGTGCTCTGAGCCACAGGAACACTTTAGCAGGACAGACACACTCGAGCCATAACAATATCGTTTTTATGGCTCACACATCAGAAATGCTGAATGTGTGTTCGCTTCAGCGAGAACACCAGGAGACCGACGTCACTGCAGAGCGATGAGGCAACAGTCACCATCAGAAACACGAGAGCCTCACGACGTCGTCAGAAGCCGGGGTTTTTATCCCAGCCTGGCATCAGTGCAGCGTCCTCAATACCGGATACGCGATGGTGCGCCTCCGTGTGGCGTTCACGCCAATTCAAGGCCGCGCAGAGAAAAAGGACTTTTAGCCACGTCGACCGGCCGCGCTCCGTCAGATAAGAAGGATTGTTTTGAACTTGTACTCATGCAAAGCTACCCTACGACCAGCTCAACAGGAAGTCTGGATCTGGAGGTGACCCTAAAGCCAGCAGACGTGAAGACGGCAACGAAGAGAAGGAAACGAAGCGCCGAGCTTATCCCGGGGCCATTAACGGCTTTTGTTGCATCTATGAAAGCAACAAAAACGTCGTCTGTTTTCAGATCAAAACATTCAAACTGAAAATAAAGAATACTTTATTACTCCCCCAGGAAACGATGCAAAAGACAGATCTGACATCATGTAAGCTCGTAAATCAAACTCCTGAGCAGACCTCTCCGGTGCGTACTAAACGCTCCTGTTTCTCCTAACAAACACATGGACAGCAGACATCAGCAGGCCAGTCTGGTCCGAACCCACTAAGAGCTCTAAAAACAAGTAAAAGCACTTCAACATCAGGCACTCTGCCGCTTGTCACTTCCACTTTCTGAGGCAGCACATCCTGTTTGGTTAAAAAGTTTGTGTCTGTTCTCAGAAAGACTTCCTCTCATACTTTTACTGATGGCTGATAATCAGGTAACGATCGAGCTGGGCTCGCTCGGTTTGAGATGATGTCCTGAAGGCAGCAGAAACACCTCGCCCCTCACTCGCCACTTTAACCTTTGGCGGTATGTTTCGGCTCCTGGGCAGCAACCACTCATCCAGTGGTCTGCCCAAGTTCTACATGCTGACTCAAAGCCAGCTCTCCTGGGTAAAAGCTCACGGCTGCTGCCATGTCTTATTTCCTGTATGGGTGTCTTTGCTCTTCATCCTGTCATCTGTGAGCTGCTGTAAAGCCTGAAAGCACGGACAGCCTCACGCTGTGAGGCGTGATCAAATACTCACAGCCAATGAAACATATGTACCTGAACCCGTTCATCAACCGCAATCAGGATTTGTATTCATCTTTAGGCATGAAAACAGATTTTTTAACTTTTTTAAACATGTACTTTTCAAAGAGTTTTTTTTTACATGTCCACTTAGGTGGACAACATATGTTTGGACTTTAATTTTTGAATTTGGTATGGAGCGACACATCAGTGTCCAGTGTAGAGGTAGTACACCATCAACACTGAGACAAATACAAGAAAACAGCCTCTGAATAGCTGCCCACTGTAGTGAGCACTGTGTGTGAGAGGGTTAAACGTGGCTGGTGTCCAGGGCGTGATGTTCAGGGACAGAGCTAAGAACATCTGCACATGTCCGAGAAGATGATTGAGAGGCTCAGGGGTTCTTTGTTCCCTGAGTACCGAGACTTTGGGCTGAATACAAACTGAAATGAGATATTCTGATTGCCCAGGTTGGAAGTTTGGGTTAGTCTTATACCTCAGAGACTTCAGGCTGTTTTTGTCCCATTACACCAAAAACATGGGCTCTGTACAAGCTTCATGCTATGAGTGCTGATGATTTCACCTAAAGGGAAGTTTTGTAGGGAAACAAAGGGGAACTAGACACCCGTCTTTGCAAAACCGCGAGTTTGTTTTTTCTATTTTGTTGTGTTTATGTCGTTTCAAACCTGTCACAGGACATGAGTGCACATCCCCCAGGCTGGACACCACTTCCTGTTTAAAGGGGGTTCGTTCTTCCCACCGTTGCCAAATGCTACTCATAAGTTAGTGTTTGATTTGTGTGTTTTTCTTTCTGTAACACTGTAGAGTCTTAAACTTACAATAACTTGTAGGTTTGAATCTTGAATATTATCCTGCTTTAACAAGTCCTCCAACAAAACAATCATGTCAGCCGATGATTCTTGGAATAACACCCTGGAGTCTGTCTTCCTCCCCCCAACCGGTCACGGCAGATGGCCCCGCCCCTCCCTGAGTCTGGTCCTGCCGGAAGTTTCTTCCTCTTATTAAAAGGGAGTTTTTCCTTCCCACTGTCGCCAAAGTGCTTGTTTATAGGGGTCTCCTGACTGATGTTTCTCGTTGCTATTGTAGGGTCTTTACCTTTGAGCACAAATTATACATGTTAAATAGAATAAAATAAATCAATAGAACTGAATTAAAGACATTTCCACCACCCAGGCGCAGAGGTCCACGTCATCATCATACATGCTCTTATTTACATGACTGCTTCCCTTCACTTGAACAAGCCACACTGACGCTTTAGCTGCGAAGTGCTCAAACATAAGAGAATGTGTGTGTTTTCCTAAGCGAGCCCTCTCTATCGGCTCTGTGTGTATTTTGGTCGACGGGCTTTGATGTCACTGCATTATCTAACACAATAATTACCATGTGAGCAGATTTGCCCGCAGACGTCTTCTCGCTTTAGCTGATGCGCCACATAAAGAAGCAGCTAATAAGGCGCCTTTGAAGTCTGCTGAGGTCTAATTTGTCCCCGCCAAACGGTCACAGGAGCCCCTTGGCCGTCCGGGGGAGTCCCGTGTCCCGTCTTTGACTCTCCGTGTCCCGCACTTATCTCACAAACAGAGTTTCCTCCCACCCGTCCCTCCACCATCTTCTCCTCTCCCTCCACTCTTAATCTCAGAGCCGTCCTTCCAGTTCGGGGATGCTTCTTCTGCCATTCCTCAGGCTTTGTTTTCATGTTGGCAGATGGCGGGGACTCTGGCAAAGCGGCGTCTTTGATGAGCGTGCAGGGTTTTCTCGCTCGTGTGCAGTAAACCTGAGGAGGGGACGAACGGTACGAGGTCATTAATGATCCAGCAGCTTGGTCCAATTTGGCTGCTCAGCTGTTTATATGTGTGCAATGAGCAGAGAGCCGTCTTTGAGCTTTGGTCGGGTCTTTTTGTTCCAGGTTTATTGAGCCAGGTGGTCAATGGCTCTGTTTTCACAGCCACAATCTCTCAGCAGATAGATGTGCAGATAGATAGATAGCCAAATGCCACAGAAAGAGAAGCAAAGTGTCCATAAAGAGATATGAACAGCCCATAACGAAGATAGATGATTACCTGCGGTCTCCGGCATGCCGCCCGCCTGCTGTCCTCCTCTCTCAGCAGACATGACCAGCAGACGTCGCCTCAGGAGCTTCTGGCGCTGTTGTCTGGCCTGTGTTTGCAGCGTTGCTCTCACTGCTCTGGTCGGTGTTGGTCAGTAATGAGACGAGTCTTCTGTATGACACGGGGCTCCCAGCCTGGCCCTCCACTCTGGGGTCTCTGTGCACAGTCTCCCAAACCTCACCAGGACTGTACGCTGCAGGTTATCAGTCTGCATCTGTAGACTGTGCACGCAGACGGTCTGTTAGTGCCGTGACCTCACAGCAGCCATGTTATTGACCACGTGTGGACGTGAAACGGCACAAACACTGGCCAGAGGTCCAGCTCAGGTGACGCTAGCAGGCAGCTAGCGGCTACCACCTGTCAGTCAGAGTAGAGCGACCAACCTCCTCGTCTGTTGCACTTGTTGATGTTTTTTATGTCACCATTCATTAAGTGAACAAACATGAACTGGACTGAGTGTTAACAGGGAGCCGGTACAGGAGAAACTCGCTCGCTCTTTCCTGTCAATGGCTCCTCCCCCTCGATAAACATGGAGCAATAATTCTACGTTAAACAGAAACTTATAAAAGTACATGAAGGACAATGTGCCTGCGACAAACTGCAGTGACTACACGTCATTGTACTCGTGCACAAAACTGACGTGACTATTTTAGACGTGATGAAATGAGTCAAAGTCTGCGTTTATTGTTGTTCTAGAGGATTTGCAGCAGTTTAGTGATGACGTGCATTAACTGAGTCCTCATCAGAGCCTGCTGCTGAGATGGTCCTGGTCCTTCATCACTGAGGTGATTGTTGATGAAACGCTTCACTGTGTTTCTTTGTGCTCATCTTTGTCTCTTTCCTCCATGTTATATAAGTTTTATGAGCTCTTTGGTAATCCAGCCTCTGGTGTTCGAGTCCTTTGTCCCAAACACCCCTCTGCACTTTTATCTCCTTGAACTTCCTCCTCCTCCTCCTCTTCTCATCATCTGCTTCATTCTGTTCAGATCCCCCTCTCCCCTCTGCTCCTTCCTCTCCTGTCTTGTCCACTTACACTCATTTCCTTCCTCGCCCCCTTCCTTCCCCTCGCTGTGTCCCTGCTCCTCGCTCCTTTATTTTCTCCATAATCAGATTCTCCTCAGAGGAGCCCTCCCCCTCACAGCTCTCTGCCTCATCTTCTCATCCGGTCACATTTCGCTTCATGCCTCGTAGCTCTGCACTTCGTGATGTGCTAATATAAAGAAGAATCACCCTCATGTTTATGCACACCCCCACATGCAGCCAACAGGAGCATCCCCACAGATGCTCCCAGAGACGCTTCCTGTTTGTTTGCATGTCTGTGGAGCTCTTTGCAGAGGCAGTGCTGCCACACCAACTTTCAGCTCCTTTTCAGACGCTCACCGACTTGGCGCACATATGGGCTCCCTGCAGGAGTCCTGCGGGAGAAGATGGCAGTCTGATGTTTTAATGCAGTCGAGCGTGTCGCTGGCTGAGCTGCTTCTGAAGGTAAACGGGCGGATGTGTTTGAACTTTGGAGGCAAAGGAGGAAAGAAGAAGGAACTCCTCACTGGAGGCCTGTTGCTGCACATTTGTGGTTTCCAGATGATGAACCCTGAAGACCTGAGCTCCCCTCGTAGCAGCTCCACCGTGTGCTTCAGGGGGATTTTCATAGTGACGATCCCCGATCCCCACTTTGATTAGTTCAAAGTGTGAAGTGGATTCACTGTTTGGTGCTAATATCACCCTGACTGAAGTGAGCTGCTGATTTACCCTCGGAGGGAAACACTGGACAGTTTCACTGGATCGCTACAGGAGCCTGTGAGGCTCACATGTTGTGCCTTAAACAGGGACATGGGCTGTGTCTCAATATGTGTACTTGTGTGTACTTGTGTGTACTTGCGTTCTCGTGGACTCGTTATACGTCATCAGTCTGTCCCAATTCAAAGTACGCATCAAGCCGAGAACGCGAAAAGTTCCCGGATGTGTTCTGGCTCCGCCCCTTTTATTGAGCATGCATCGGTGGTGACTTGTGTGGACTTGGTGGAGCCAAATAACCCGTCATGCATTTGGCGAGACCAGCCCGGTCACGTTCACATGACCTGTGACATCATCGAGTACGCTGGCGTTCCAATTGCACATCTCGGCAAGTCCGGACTCGCGTACTTGCGATTGAGAAAGAGCCATAGTGAACCTGAATGACTGACACGCAGCTCTGCTTTCACTGTACTAGGTGAAGGAGGAGACTACTGGAGCCCTGAGGCATTACCAATGGATCGACGCACAATCAACCCAGGCAAAACCCACAGTACTCATGTCCCATCATGTTCCCATCACATACAGCAACACAGCAAACACAACCATGATGAAGGCACGCCCCGAAACATAAGACATGTACAAACTTATCACACACACACCACACACACACCTAACAGTCGGGGGTCTCTGGACCACATGCTGCTGTTTTCACTGAACAAGGACCTCATTCAGTGAAAACAGCAGCATGCATATGTAAGGGTCACAGAAAGGGATGGACACTCGGATTTGGGGAGGATCAATCATGTCCGCGGGCGACTGATAGATTCAATTCAATGTTATTTATACAGCGCCAAATCACAACAACAGTCGCCTCAAGGCGCTTTACATTGTAAGGTAGACCCTACAATAATACATACAGTGAAAAACCCAACAATCATATGACCCCCTATGAGCAAGCACTTTGGCGACAGTGGGAAGGAAAAACTCCCTTTTAACAGGAAGAAACCTCCGGCAGAACCAGGCTCAGG
>VURO01038855.1:6390-25731 GCA_015108175.1 Pelvicachromis taeniatus
CAGGAAGCTTCAAAGGTTACAAACAGACGGCGCTAAAGTCCTGCTTTTATTTCTGTGGCACACACACACACACACACACACACACACACACACACACACACACACACGCACACACACACACACACACACTGTCCCCATGCTGACCAACTGCTACTTATGATACACCCAAACACTGCAAGTGATGTACAGAGCCAACTACAAGCATATGGTCTTTTCTGTTTATTGTTGCTTATGCTGCAGTAATGACTGGCCAGAAGATGATGAGTGCTTAAGTATATGTATGTGTGTGCGCGTGCGTGTGTGTGTGTGTGTGTGTGTGTGTGTGTGTGTGTGTGTGTGTGTGTGTGTGTGTGTGTGACAGAGAGAAAGAGAAACAGAGCAGGATACTGTGTATGCATGTGTGTGTATGAGTGGTACACAGAGACATGGCTGGAAGGAAAAATGCTACGACGACAGGCATAAAAGATGAAAGAAATTAGGAAACACGAAACAAGGGATAGCAGGAAGTGGAGGAAGAGTGTTGCTAGCTGCCTATTGGACAATCTGCCTTCTAGCTTTGTATTTCTCCATTACACCCCTGCATTGCAGCACTCCCTGCAGGAGCCTGGAGAGGTGAAATCTTTTCCACATCCTCTCCGCTGCCTCAGAGGAGATAAGTCATCTCAACAAAAATGTCCCAGCACAACTCAGCACAGGGAACACGTTGTCAGCAGCTGCCCTCTGCATATGTTTACTATGTGAGGCTTTGATAGTAGCTGTGTTGCTCTTATTGACCTCCTAATGTTGCACAGTGCTCAGGCCTGACTCATCCACTGGAGAGTGGGGATGAATACTAGAGAGGGAGGAAAAAGTTTATTCATTCACAGGTGCTCATAAAGAAATGCAAGAAGCAAGGAGAAGCTGAGTATCCCACAATGAAGTGGGAATTTCAGTAAACCATACTGTAACTGCACTGTTACTATAAGCTTTTGGACATCAGTTTTTAAGGGCTTATGGGCAGAATGAGAATTTTCAAATCTGACAACAATCTATTCACACTGGCTGAATGGATGGATGTTAATAAATGTTTAACACTTATTTTAACTTGTAGCTTGAAAAACATTGATTCACAATCATTTAATCTGGCTGGTATTGATTATTTAATTGACTGAGCATTTTTTGTTTGTTTGTTTGTTTTTTTGCTGCCATCTTGTGATATTCTATTTGTTCAGGTCTGTTGGCGCTCTAATGCTAATATGCTGCTAATATCAAAAATAAATAATTTATTAAAAATACTTTTCATATGAATAAAAAAACAAAACAATTACTGACTTCTAAGAAGAGGATTTTGCAACGTATTTTTTATTTCCTGGTTTTCTTAAATTGCTCTGCCACAAGGTGTCAGGTCATATCGGGTCACTCCAGAAGAACAACCAGAAATCAAGTAAGAACAAACAACAAAAGAAGGACATAGGTATATCAGTTTCATGAAGGAGTCTGGCCCATGCAATCTAGGGCAAGGCAAAAGAGTGTCTTTAAAAAATATTTAAAAATAAGATAATAACATAAGATATACTTTATCATAAAGAAAACATAGATTGTATAATATCTAACAGTCTGTTCATTTACTACAGTTTCCTTTATTACAATGGCTTAACTTAAAAATGTTTAAAGTGCAAAAAATCACTACTTAAGTAGTAGTAACTTAAATGCCCTATATCTTAAAATATCTAACACAAATCCTTGAATTGGCTATATAACCCACCTAGCCTCACCCTAGCTGCTTATTTTCTTCAAAGCCCGATCATTTTGGCTCCCATGGCCCCACTGCACAGCCGTTTCACTCTACCAGTCCATTAACTTCTAATTAAAGCATTCAGCTTTTAAGATGAATGCAGCATTTTTTAATTCGCTCCTTGAGCAAAAATGTTAAAATAGTTTTTTGAAGGATAAATCTTTTGATATTACAAGAAAATCACAAAAAAGCAGGAGAAAACATTAAGGCTCATTGAAGCATAATGCTGTGGTGACTTATGCAAGTTTAATATTCTATCTAAAAAGAGGAATGCTGTGTCGTTTTTTCCATAGCTAAATGCATTTAGCAGATCAAAACTGACCCTGCAACGCATGAGAGACAAATGACTCCGGGCATAACTTTGCACAACCCATAAAGGAAAAAAAGGGTATGCTCTGTGATGCAGCAGTTTTATATGAGATTCCTGCCCTCCTCTGGTAGAAGCAGCTAAATGCACTGAATCCTGACATACTGCAAGAGGCGCCACATCAAGACAGGCATCTAACAGATGATAGCTGAACTGAAGCGTCTAGAAAGGTATTTCCCCAAGGAGAGCATCGAAAGAAAAAGGTTTTCAGGCGAAAGCAAGAAAAAAAATGGTTAAATGCCAGAATTGCAAACACGTTCAAACATAACTGCTTTAGGGATGTTCAACATTTGAAACACATTTATCAAGCAAGGTCGAGCTGCAGGCATCTAAAGTTAAAATTTTAAACCTCATATGTTTAGTTCTGCATCTGCATAGGTCTCTGGCTCACACAGCATGCTTCATTATGTAACCGTTTTAGCTCACGTTTTGTTTGTATTGTAACTTGAGAAGGTGCTTTTGTGATCTCTTCACTTCTAATCATCACTGACAAGTCTCCTGAGGGATCAGTGAACACCAGACAAATAGGAGTAATCACTCTTTGTTTCAATTGTTAACTCTGAATGATTTAGCAGGGATGGGGTCTATTCAGAGGGTTAAATCATACTTCTGAGATCAGTTCTTAGCAACCGTTTAATTGCATGGAGTAGGTCTGATTAAAAAACAACAACAAACAAATTAAAAAAAACTGCACCGCCTTAAGACTTTTTCAGCTGTCCTAGTCCGTACTTTTGCTTTTTATTCCTGACTTGTGCAGGCTGTGGCTTTATTAACACGAACCTCACCATAGAGCCTGTACATATTGATCTTTTACAACTGCCCTCCAATACTAGACCGTAGAGTGGCATGCTGCAATCAGCTGTGTGAGCGGCATCACAAATGAGGCTGGGGCAATGAGAAAGATGGAGAGAAAGAGGTAAAGAGGTTGCGTACATAAGTACATTGAAGAGAGAGACAGAGAGGGTGTAGGGAGATATGTGATGGGAGGGTGGAAAATGAGGGAGGTGGTGTGCATTGGACAGAGGAGGAGGAGGAAGAGGAGGGGGCGGAGGAGGGGTGTAGTGCTGCAGTGGAGAGAAGTGAGAGGAGACTGCAGTCTCTGCTTATGGGAGAGATCGGACTATGTTACCACAGCTCTGAGGAACTGTAACCCAAACACTTATTGATTGGATGGGCCACCCCACGACGGGAATACCACATTTGACTGGTGAGTTATGTCTCGAAGATCTTTGTATATATTAAAAATGAGTTAAGATGCACAACTGGACCACAGCTATCTTAGAGGAATCTTCTCTGCATTTTAAACTGGGTAAACCATATCAAACCGCTATGGTTGCACTGTATTCTCTGGACCTGCTTCTACTTGTGAATGAGGATGTGTCAGAGCCTGTTTTTTTTTTGTGACTGAGTGATATCGGCCAGTGGTGAGCTGCCGAAATCCAAGGGAGATAAGGACTGAGTGCTAATGGCACAGAGGTAAAAGGTAGGCTAAAATAATAGGGGAAGGTATGGGCATATTTTATTCTATTTCTATTCAGCCACTTCTCTCATCACTGCTCTTCTAAGTGGAGACAGAATTATTAACTTAGGGAAGTTCGAGTACTGGAAAAAATCATATTTGGTTTGGATTTTTTTTTTTTTTTAACTTTGCAGTCTCAGATGAGCTTCATTTTCGGTAGGTGAGGATGAGTTCAAAGACAAATGAAAGATACGGGGCAGACAATGAATATCATGTTTTTAAAGAACCTTTCTTGCAGCAAAAACTTTATTCATAACCATTATTCATTTGAGCTCAGTGGGAGCAGTCTGCATTCGTATCATGTCATGCCCACCACTTGGGCAGTGACTTGACACTGGCCTTGAGCCAACTGGTTATTTGATTGGTTGGTCACTTCAGCTATAGACGTTATCAGGATTGCTTAGCAACAATGATGTGCTTGTCCACAGCACATAGGCCACCACTGTATGTGAACAGTGCACAGTCTACCTTACAGCAATAGAAAGTCTGTGCTAAAATGCACATGTTGGATTGCAATACTTATCGATCTGTGGGCTGCAAATCAATTCAGATTGGGTTATATCATCATTTTGTTTGCCATATTCTGACAGTTCACTTTTACTTTGAGGTACTGATATCCTCAGCTGCATACCACTTCCTTTGATAATGACGCACTGTAGTAAATCTCTGTATAACTGGAGGAACTTTTGTACAGGAAGAAACTTATTTTTGTGGATATACTAGAATACTGTAAGTGCTGATGTCTATAAGAAAAAAAGATATTAACATCAAGCTACTGTGCATCAATTTTCTTTTGTATTTTTACACTTTGATAGTTGTGTATGTGTGTCTACTATTTGCATAGCTGAGAACAGCTAGCAATGAGCCACAATGACTGAGACTCCTGAAGCAATTAATCATAGCTTGATCAGACCTGCAAGCATTTCTCTAACCAGGTGTTGCAGCGAATTGTGGTGAGCTACCGTATAGTTCAAGAAAACAATAAACTGGATTCAGGTTACGTGAGATGGACATGTATGTAAATTTTACAGAAATAAAGGTTTGATGATGATTACAGTAGGAACATAGTAAAATAACAGTGTAATAACAAAGAAACTGCTGATAGTATTGTACTTTAAAGGTTTTACAATAAAAAGTAAAAACATTTTTTTAGTTATTACATTTTATAGTAAGAAACTCGTGCAGATCACAGTAGAACAATTGAAGGAAAAGGTGTAACGCTAGCAAACTGTGTTGCCAGTACTAATTCTATACTTAACAGGGAAATTTCTTAGAATTGTTTGCATCAGTAAAAGCATTTATTGCTCAGTGTAAGAGCGGATGAAAATAACATTTGAATGTTTGACTGAACATTTCTTTTGCTGTGTTTTCAGATCAAGATAAAAAAAAATCTTTTGAATAGCTTTGATTATTTAAGATTGCATTAATGCAAAAAACTACATTTCCCTCTCAGGTATAATTTGTTTGTTTGTAATAATAATAATATGAATTCTTTTTACCTTTTTGATGCTTATTATCTTTTTTATTTTAATCGACTGCTTCCCTTCAACATAGCACTTGATTTACACCCATACCATGGATAAAAACATACCTAATGTGTTTAGGAATTAAACATGTGTGTTTGTTGCTTAAACAAATCTTAATTCCGTGACCTTTTCTCGTAAATCGCTTTACCTCTTTGAATTCTTCACCCTGGAGTGAAAAACAAATAAACATGGAAACATTAGCAGAGTGACAAAACAAGTAAAAGTATGTCAAGCTGCCAGTTATTCTTAAGCACTATGATGAGTTGGTGGGCTCATGAAAGGCTAAAGAAAAAAAAAACAGATCAGAGTAGCACCTCCTATAAATATATCACACTGCGGTAAATAAGTAGTCTGACACAATTTAAACCATTATGCTCCTGATATATGGCTAGTAATCAAATAAATGACTAAATGCAATAGGAAACAATCCTGTCCCGGCACTATAATACAGTTATTCAAAGTTAATTAAAACTAAGCAGATGTTTTCAAATTCATCTAGCTATCTGCAGCAGTTTGACAAACACCAAGCCTCAATTAGACCAGAGCGTTGACATTTGTGCTCAGCAGTAAATGTTAGTGTTGTTGCTGCCACCAGCAGTCACACAAAGAGCAAACAGAGAATACATAACATAATGCTCACTTGGGGCTCAGAGTTAAATTGGAGTTGTCATCTGTTAGAAGAGGACCCTTCTGAGAAGACACTCATTTTATGTTGGGAGGTGAAACTGATTTAGATGACTACCTTCTTATGTTACCTAGCATCACAGCTTAGACCTTCAGCTACCTCTAACCCATTAAACTTCAGTCTATAAAATTTCAATATCTATTTTAAGATTGATCTTAAAACATTTTAATCTTAAGGTGGAACCTTCAGCTATTGGTCTGACCATCATACCTACAATGATTAGTGGGTTATAAATTGTAAAAATAAATACAGATTAGTTGGTTGATAGAAAAAACACCCTATTACCAATAGTATTCAGTCATCTACCTTCAAATGACTATGAACTTGAGTGACATACATTCTTTATCCATAGGGTTTAATATGATGCCGGGGCAACCTTTGCAGCTAGAACAGCTTAAACTCTTCTGAGAAGTGTGATTTTGGGGGAATTTTTTACCATTATTCCAGAAGTGCACTTATGAGTTCAGACACTGACATTGGACAAGAAGGCCTGGCTCGAAATCTGACCTCTAATTTATCTCAATGGTATTTTATTGGGTTGAGATCAGGGCTATGTGCAGGCCAGTAAAGTTCTTCATCCATTATTCCCTTTCCACCAGACTTTATACTTGACACAGTACAGTCGGACAAGTACCGTTCTCCTGGCAACCATCAAACCCAGACTCATCCATCGGGTTGCCAGACAGAGAAGCGTGATTCATCATGTCAGAGAACATGTTTTTGCTATTTTTCCAGAAGCTCAGATATGGTTCAGTCACATATATCAAGGTCTGTCTTAAGGACTCTGACGCTCACTCATTATATATATATATTTCTAAGTTTATTTAGTAATGATGTGTAAAAACAATATGCAATGGTTTGACAAGCATTGACATTTGCAGAGCTAGCAGCTGTTTTCTTCTGGTTCAAATCATTAAGAAAAGCTAATTATTAATCTTTATATTTACCTAACAAGATGATGATTTTTGCCACAAATCCTTTAACAATTGTGCCAGCATGTAAATGTACAGATACTCACTTATATTGAGGGCTCCTTTAATTTTGGATAACATTTTAGACTCTCCTTTAGGTCTGAAAGATCACTGTGTTTGAAGGTGGAGGTGTAATAATCTCAGGTCACAGTTTCACACTCACTAAATTCTCATATCATCAGCAACATCAAGGGCTTTGAGCTTCTGTGGCTTGTGGCTATTGGATTTTTCAGTTGAGAATTTGTGCTCATACAGCGTCATCATTTACTTATAATGCACACAGTTGATTGTGATGAGTCCCAGATGAAGCATTGTTTTCGCACTCCCCATCTTTCACAGAGTTGAGTAAGCTTATTGCAGCTCTCAAGGTCATCGTCTCTCAAACATAAAATTAAAAATGAGAATGGAAAGCTGAGGAGGTTTAGATTATTAACTTATCTTCATGGGAAGATGAAGTTTTCCTGGCTGTCCTGGAAATTAAGATTTTCAAACTTATATTTCTCAAAACACTTCAGAAACCCAAGAGCAAAATGTTTTTTTCTACTTGTTTTATTCTGTAAACTGTTGTTGAATTGTGAAACATACTTCTGTTTTCAGGAAGCCTGCCTACGGTTGCTGTTCATCTGCAAGTTGCTTTGCAACCCAATTCCAGACCAGCCTCTGGTGTCTGTACTGTTTTTTTTTCCAGGGTTTTGCTGCTGCTCTTTATGACTTTTATGACTACAGAACAGCAGGGAGAACCAAAAATCATACCACCAACTGCAGTGGTCTTGACTGATATGTGGCAAATCAATTTAATTTTTTTAAAAGTAAAAATGCAGTCTTTCTAGCTTTCTAAACATGTTATATTCATCAACAACTTTATTTATTTTCTTTGACAAATCTTCTGCAATGATAATTTTTGTTGCTTCATATCTGATCTTTTTGTGTTTCAGGGACACTGTGCCTAGTCTTTGACAATGAAGTTCAACTTGTTCAGACGGCCACAGGCCATGGCAGCGGCCGAGCCCACCAGTGCCCCCACCATGACCATGGCTCCCACCCCAGCTGCCATATCCACCTCAGCACCAGAAACGTCTGGCTCGAACAATACAGAGATCAGCAAGAATGACATGTTTGAGGAGATAAAGAGCAAATTCTTAAATGAAATTGATAAAATCCCGTGTAAGTAATGCTGCAGAGCTTCTTACATCCTTCTCAACCGTACAAAACATTTAACATTTTCTGTTAAACACCAAAGTTACATCAAACTCAACTTTTCCTCATTTATTTTGAAATCAACAGTGCCTCCGTGGGCTCTGATTGCCATTGCTGTAGTGGCGGCATTGCTAATCCTCACCTGCTGTTTCTGCATAATCAAAAAATGTTGCTGCAAGAAGAAGAAGAACAAGAAAGGAAAGAAGGGAAAGGATGGCTTCAACATGAAGAACATGCAGGGCGGCGAGGTATGATGCCTTGTGCTTCCTACATGCTTAAAAGTCAGGGTAACAGGAAGCTTTTGGTGACATTTTGTCGCTTCTTGTCAACAATAATTCATTATTCAAGTCGTTATCATTTATTACAATGGTTATTGCCCAGATTTGAACAATGTTGCTAACTGAATCTGATCTTTTACCAGCAGCTCTTTTAGCCCAGGCCGTAGAGGACACAAGGAGAGCTCTCTTCCCCTCAATTTGTGTTGTTGTTGTTGTGGTTGTTTAAATGTGTGACGTATTCAATTGTGCTCCATGGTGAAAAACGGCACACTTTATTGCAATGTGGCAAAGAATAATTAGTGCCGTGAAAACAAAGCTTTTCATATTAAAAGGTAATGAATGAAAGGATGAGGCCGGCAGAAAGATCGGGAAGTTGTGAATCAAAGTGCAGTAAAGTGAAGGATAAAGTCTTAATTCGATGGACTAAACACCTTATATTAACATAGACTGCCCTGTGCTCCACTGACAGTTAATTAAAGCAGTCAACTGGTTTTATCCAAGATGTGAAATTATCGCCTGAGCCTAAAACAAGCGTGTCATTTCTCATCATGATTGTGGTGGTGGTGTTGTTGATTGCCTCTCTTTTTGAAGTGTGTTTGGTGTCTTGTGAGTTGAATCTCTTCCTCTCTCTGCTCTCCTCCTTTTCCGCTTTGTGTCTGTCTTGTGTGTGCCTCGTGTTTCTTGACTGTGGTGGACTCCTGCTCTACGGTAGGTGGATAGCTCATGTTGATGCTCTCTGGCCCCTGGGCGGAGGGGGGTTTCATGGAATGAAAGTTGTAGCTTCCTTTGCCATTTTTTATTTATTTATTTTTTATTTCCCCCCCATTATTTTGTAGTTTTTTTGGTATGATAGCTTGAGAATGTAACAATGGAAAGCTATGATGTGCTCCATAAACCCCAGAGAGGAGAGTCTAACCATCTAACACATTGTTCTTGGGACAATGTTACTGTAACTCACGCCAATATGAAAAGTATTGGATTAAATATGATATGCAAGACTGTTAACACTATTAATCTGTGCATGTGACAAAGGGCATGGCTGGTTGTTTGGGAGACATGGAAACAGTGATGATAAAACTGCATGGTGAGAGAAATATTTGCAAATCTCTTCTTTTTGATGGTAACACTTAAGGAGGAGGTGGGATGTGAAGACACTGGATGACCCAAAGTCAAGATCACTTGAGTTACCTAATAAGAAAAATGATCTTGAAGCAGTAAGGCTCTAAAAAATTCAAATAGCTGGCTGTGCCCTTTAATCCTGATTTAGTTTTGTAATAATATTGAGGTGAAAGGAGAAGCATTTATTTTGCCACCTTAAATTAAAGAGATGCAGGTTAACAAATTTCAAGTTATAAAAAGATTCCAATAAAATAAGATACATCCTCTTGCCCTTAATATCATGTCATATTTTTTTTTTAAATCAATTAATACACATTTGTTCTTGCTCTTGTGAGCTTCTTCCTTAGGGGTCTATCCAAACCTGTATCTCTTTGCTCATTTGTTAAAATCTAAGACCTTTACCAACAAGAAATTATCTTTATTTTCAATTTCACTATTAGGATGTGGCATTTATTAGCCCTCTTAGTGAAACTAGCATGCAATGCCGCCACTGACTCTGGCTGTCACTGTACTGCTGAAGCATGTTGGATTTAAGGACTTGCCCACTGATCCACAAACACTGAGACAATCATTTCAACAGTTTCTTAAAAAAAAAAAAGTAGGGATACCGATTACCGGCAGCTATGTCCTTGTAAATGATAAATTCCTGGTTTTTATCATCAGGTGCTGTGCAGGTAAGCGGTAACCAAAACATGTATCTCCCACATAAAAACTCCTGGAGCTCCAGTGTCTGTGGCATGCTGGCTGTTATGGGGAACCCCGTATCCTGACTTTCTGTTCTCTTACCTTTAACATAGTTTTTTGTTTTGTTACCTTGCAGAAACATCAGGATGACGATGATGATGAGGGAGAGACGGGACTGACAGAGGAAGAGAAGGAGGAAGAGGAGAAAGAGCAGGAGAAACTGGGGAAGCTGCAATACTCTATAGATTATGACTTTGAGAATACAAAGGTCTGTGGTTATCACTTTTTGTGACTAACAAAAACGCTCCAAAAGCTCTGGAAATCATTAAGAATTTTGGAGGGAGTGTTTCATGTTTTTCTGCTATATTTAAATTACCCATTTGAAATTTTTCAGTAAAGATATGTTTAAATTAAAGCGTTAGATTACACAATTAATGTCAGTAATCCAGCTTATAATAGGGGGACTCTAAAGATGCAGTGAGTAAACACTTGAGCAAACATTTTAATTGAAAGATAATACCATAAGATTTCTCCAGTTCACTACTTACATTAATCAAATTCCCAAAAAGCTGAAACTGTTCATCTGAACGAGGTTTTTTTAGTAGGAGAAACATTTGATCACTCATCCAGGCCACATCTTCACTGTCATTCCTCCCACCACGTTACCTGGATGCATCAAGACATTAATCAAATATGTGTATTTATTTATTTTCTGAAGTCTTCTGAAATTTCACATTCAATTTTTAAATTAGGCATTATTGCCAGTTTCGAAAACTTTCCTGGAACAAATATGTGAACATTGGTGAGAGCGAGATTAATGAGAATTCTTGCTTCATTCTTTTGACGTATTAAAGTCAAACGTTTATTCAAAGGAGATTTTGTTTTTTTTACTCCATAAATCAGAAATTACTGTCAGCAGCCAGAAAACGAGTAATATTCCATGACATTTTGAGGAATAGATTGTTCCATAATTCAGGCTTTGAATGATATATAAACAAACACCAAATATAAACTTCACAATTTTTATAGCAACAAAACAGTACAGTTAAGAGGATGTAGGTGCTGATATTTAAGCATTTTTTTTCTATCTATCTATCTATCTATCTATCTATCTATCTATCTATCTATCTATCTATCTATCTATCTATCTATCTATCTATCTATCTATCTATCTATATATACACATGCATACATATACATACATACATATATATGTGTGTGTGTGTGTGTGTGAAGACAATATGAAAAAATAAAAAAAAAGAGGCTAAACCTTAAAAGGGTAACTTGTTATAGTGACATTTATCTAACCTTGGTATTTCCAACAGCGTAACTCATTACTCGACAGCATATGAGAAAACCTTTATATGCTCAATCAACATGCCATTAATTCACTAGACATGAAATACAGTATGGGGTGAAACTACTGTACTTTAAATGTATCTGTAAAATATAGACACGGCTAAAATCTGTATTTTCTATCACACAGTGTAATATTTATTTTAGAAGTTACCACACCGTGACAATTGGGTGACACTGAGGAAAAGCTTCTGACATTCAGTTTGTCTCCAGTCAACTGCGACGCTTGTGGTGATGGATTGCAAGACTTATATAACCAGTCTGAGGCAGTGACCCTCACAAAAAAGTTGAATTTTTGCCTGATAAAATCCTGTTTTCACTGCTCCTGTTGCTTACATGTGCCCTCATTTTCTCCACACAGCTCACAGTTGGTATCCTTCAAGCTGCAGATCTCATGTCCATGGACTCAGGTGGAACCTCAGACCCTTATGTTAAAGTCTTGCTCTTCCCTGACAAGAAGAAGAAGTTTGACACCAAAGTGCACAAAAAAACATTGAACCCTGTCTTCAATGAGACATTTGTTTTCAAGGTGAGTGTTGTTCTTATATGAAAACATGCAGATCTAAAAAAGAAACAGACATCTTAATTGAGCAAGATGGTTTTTTTTTAAGACAACACAAACAATCATCCTAGCCTTTTGTGTATGAGACTGACAGTGTATCAGGGTTGTCTGGCTCTGTGTGTGTACCCACTGGCCTATGCAGCCTACATGCTGCTCTTTCCTGTCCTAGCTAATAAGCCCCGCTGAGACTTTGCAAGTCTCTCTGGGTCCAGCTGCAAGTAATACCAAAATTTCAAAACTGCAGCAGGAAAAAAGATCTTATTGTACAGTCTACCCTTTCTTGCCATCTCCCAGATGCCTCCCATGAGAATTTCACTGTCAGATTTATTGTTTCTATCAAAATAGAAACAATAATAACAATTATTTATTCGTCCTTTTTAAACAGAAAATGTTTGTTTGTTTTCATTTTGTGTACGTCTGTATAGACTATAGAGACACGATATCAATACATTTTCACATACATTTCAGTGGATTGGAGTGTAATAACTTTTTTTCCTAATATGTCTGTAAGATGTTTGCATTTGAAAAAATAACCGTACATTTCATTTAATGCTTTTAAAGGGTCATTTTTTTCTGGTTTCCCAGATTATGTTCTCTGATCATTTGTAATTTAACATTTTCAGTTCACTTTGTTTTTACATTTATTTTTAATTATTGACTGTTTTCTGTATAGCAGCTGCTAAACACGATACTTAATGAGTTTTTTTTTTCAGTCAGACTAACGTGACTTTGGCCCTTTTCAAGAAATCCAGAGTCAGTTCATGTGAAGTTTAATGCCATTAAATATAAACCTATTTATCCGTTGACATAGATAAATACAATCTGTATTGTGACATTGTGTTTCTTGATTAGGTACCCTATGAGGAGCTTGGTGGAAAGACTTTGGTGATGTCTGTTTATGACTATGACCGATTTTCTAAACATGATGTTATTGGAGAGGTAAAGCTGCCCATGAACACCATTGACCTTGGACGGCCTATTGAAGAATGGCGGGATCTCGAGAGTGCTGATCAAGAGGAGGTGCGTATTGAACTGATTCATACTGTGCTTTTTAAAGAACAGAACATTGATATCCTATACTTTCTGGGTGTCAACCAACACTAAGAAAAAGCCCAAAACCAATTATGTATTGGTGCTACTATCATGTATTGTCTGTCTAGAGTCTAGACAGAGATCAATTATATCTTATTTTTCTGAGCCACAATGCAACATTGTTGACCAAAAATCAATTAAGAACACATTGAGCTGCACCTTTGCACCGACTTACATGTTCCTTCATTATGATGAATGGCTCCACTGTAGTTTGCTTCTCGTTAGTCTTACATGCTGCTGCCATGCATACTTATTTGAGCACTAACTGTGTATCAATTCACGTTTAAACACAGTTTAAAGTAGTTCACAAAAAAATTCTCCCGCTTTAGTTATTTTCATTTAATTTCACTCCAAAACTACAGTTTGCATCAGTCCTCAGTAGGACTGAAGGGTTTGATGTTGACTCAGTTGGAGAAGTCGGCAACATTTTTATGGCACTGGTTGATAAGCCCGTAATATTCAAAAATAATTCAGCTCGTTGATTAGTTTGCATTTCTTAAAAGATGGAATTTTATAACAGTGCACAAACATCCAGGCAAATATAGAAATAAAAAAATGTATTTATGTCAGTGGAGCAACAAATGTGTCTCCTTGCATTTCTATGCCTGTAAACAATGATGCTGAGATTGTTTACTTGAACAATTAAAAAAACTATCTCACTTTTTAAAAAAAATTATCAGCACTCATTATGTACATATCCTGCCAGCGTCTGGAGTTTTTCCAATGTCTTTTTTAAGGTTACTCCCTGCCCCAAGTCATCAATGTGGATTTTCAAAGCCTAAAAGCACAGAGCGATCATAAATCCAGATAGAGGGGTTCTATTCCCAATAATGGCAATGTTGCAGCAACAAAATCTAACTCAGTTTCAGTCTAAGAGTATAAATCCTGATAAATAACAGCTTTGTTTTGCATTCACCCATCACAGAAAATGTCATTTATGAATGTCTGATGAGTATGTGTGCTTGTCATTTCTGTGTTTCTTACTGTTCAGCCTGAGAAACTTGGAGATATCTGCATCTCCCTTCGTTATGTCCCTACTGCTGGAAAACTCACTGTCTGCATCCTGGAGGCAAAGAATCTGAAGAAGATGGATGCCTGTGGTTTATCTGGTAGAAAACAAACACCTAATACTCTCATCCCCTGTGAATTTTCTGGGCACAATGATGAAAATTCAATTCGACTAGAAAGAAAAACAATTTAAAATACAAACCAAAAAAAAAAACAACCACTCCCCCCCCCCAAAAAAAACAAAACACCAAAGCTTGTGACATTGACAGAATAAGTTTGTCTCTTTTGTTCATTATATTCATGTCTTTTTCAGATCCTTATGTAAAGATCCAGCTGCTCCAGGGTGGTAAACGTCTGAAGAAAAAGAAGACTACAGTGAAGAAGAACACCCTAAACCCATATTACAATGAATCCTTCAGCTTTGAAATTCCCCTGGAACAGATGCAGGTACACTACAAGTCATACAACACCTTTTGGACTTCACTGATACGTTATAATATCCTATGAATGCATCTCCACTACAGTTTAAATGATGAAATGCCCAGAAAACAGACAATTGATGAAATTTCTCTTGCTGCCTTCCCAGAAAATCTTGGTGGCAGTCACAGTGTTTGATTATGACAAGATAGGTAAGAATGATGCCATTGGAAAAATCTTCGTGGGCAGCAAGGCTACTGGCTTAGGTCTGAAGCACTGGTCTGACATGCTGGCTAATCCGCGCCGTCCCATTGCCCAGTGGCACCCATTGCAGCCAGAGGAGGAAATTGATGGCCAGCTGGCAGCCTTGGCTGCAAAGAAGTAACACGCCTCACCAACCAGCTAATGCACTAACTCAGAAATCCAATCTCCATCCCTACTTTGCATGAATCTCATGACTTAACACATGACTATTTGTCAAAGTTCTGCTAAAAAAAAATAAAATAATAAAAGACATTGTAGAATATCTTAAACTCTTTTTGAGCATCACATTTCCCACATTAAGGTATCCTGAGAAGAATGGCGTTGAGTTACCGGGTGACTGGTTAATGAATGATCGACTTTAGGTCTTTCCTTCATTTGAAGAATCTCATTCTTAAGGTGCTGACACTGATTGAAAGTATTGGTGAAGACAATGCTGGATATTAAAAAAAAAAAGCTTTAGTTTAGTTTGTAGAGCATGCTTTACTTGCCTCCCCACTGCTCTGCGTGCACCACACCCTGTATTGTATCTTGCTAATAACTGTGCTTTAAACTTGCAATAGAAAGTACTGTAATTTTGGGTTATTTCCTGCATAAAGTTTGTCTTAAGTCTATCAATGCAAAGAGATGCAGATGAATCAGGTTGAGATCAATGAATGCAGCAATCAATTCTGGAATACGTATGAATTTTTTCTTGATTTTATCAGCTCACATTTGAGATGGAGGTGCAAACAGTGCAGCAGAACCATATAGCAGGGATGATGCAGTTGTCTGACTTAAGTTGCTTGTTTTGTGTTGCCATGCAGGCCCATCTATGCATTTAGCTTCAAAAACACATTTCTGTGTCTTCAGACAGGTGTAATGTAAGACAGGAATACAAGGGTGCCTTCCTGATATGACACTTTGAGAAGTAGTGCAGGTTTTATTGTTTATTTTAAAGTGGTTGAATATTGTTCAAAATGTGTCAGGGACACTGTGAATGTGCCATTTGAAATCTGGCTTGAGCTATGTTGACCACTTGGATGTAAAACCTTACTTATCCATTATAGAAGTAAGGCACTGAAAAGGATTACCAATGATGCTGAAAACAGTACTGACTGTGCTTCTTTGATTTCTGTTGTTTAGTAAGAGACAGTGCCATTTCGGTCATTACGTTTTGACATTCATTAAAACGATTCCATGTCTTTGGCTGATGTTGTAGTTCTGCTGTAATTCACTTCAATATTTCTGTAGTTTCTGCTGAAACAACATGAGGATTTCTGTCAAAGACAAAATGTTTTTATAGATCATTGAATTTGAAACGTAAGATGTAGCTTTGATTTTTAAAAGGAAGTATTAATGAGGTTTGTAGAAGCTAAACATAGCAACTGTACCATAAAACATATACAATACACACATCCTGGACCATCTGCTTGAACCAAATAGAGCTGCAGAATAGAGCATGTATCATGCCTCGCAGTATTTTGTCTTGTTTGAATCACTCGGTCGGGACACAAGCTTTTTGATCCTGGAGGCAAAGTGCTGCAATATGGTGATGTTGAAACTTGTAGGCAAATTATTAGTGTAATGTATAGCAGCTTGGAGGCGAAAAAGGACACAAAGAACTGATTATTATCAGGGACTGACTGAGGATAGAACATTTAAAATGCTGACATTTAAATTCTACTGAATTTACCAATGACCTGTTGTCTTTCCTGCAGCACCTCCTCTTAACTAAAGAATCATGACTGTCCCCATATTGGTGTCTTTGAGTTAATTCTAGACACATGTGAGATTAAAATTGTCATTTATTGCAGGAACCAAAACTACCAAAAAATAGCTTTAAAAAATGGATGACACGTTCTGTCATCACACGGGTGACAACCTGAACCTGAAAAATCTTCCTAATTTACTGGGAGGGAACAAAGTCAAAATCACTTTCTTATACTATTGAAATCATTAATAATGACACCTAATTTCTGGCTTCAAACACACTAGAGCCGCTCTGTTGTTGAGTTTCACTTCATATGTAGGTAATTTTGGATTCTGAAGTGGCCATGAATTGATAAAACTGGAAACCTGTCCAGGGTTTTACCCCATTTCTTGTGGATTATCTCCAGGGATTGGCTTCAGCCCCAAAATGACTGTGAATCGCCGTTCTGTAGATTACTTTCTTTAAGTCAAATAATCCTAAATCCGATCTTTTAATTTTTTTTTTTGCAGAATTTCAACAACTGGAAAAAAATTACTTACAGAAATTTGTGTTTGCATTGAGTGCTTTTAAATGTCAGCATAAATTTTTCAAGAAATTCTTTTAAGCGGGCAGTTTGTTAAAAGAAAATGTTAAGGCAGTGGTCTTTTGAATCCATGTCTCCAGCAGAAGTATCTAACGGTGAGCAGCAGCACATTGACAGGTTCATCCACAGTACTTCTTTCAATTGTTAACATATGCATCCCGCAAAATTTGTTAATAGGCTACAGCATGTATTTACAAGATGATGTAAATAGTAGCATGTTTTAAAGAGGAACCATAATTATATTGTGTATGTGTGTTTGTGTTCTATGTCATTTTTTAAATAATAAAACAGAGTATAAAAAAGGATGCGCTGACTGCAAAGTGTATGAATTTCTGCTGAACGTATGACTGAATGTATGTCGGAACAATCCATGTTTGGCTTAGCAGACTCCATGAATGCCTCAGTTAAAAACACAGTTGACTTAAGTGTCACATGGAAATCTGTTTTCATCAAACTGCACGATCGTCTGATTTCCCGTCATTGTTTGATGTGTCTCTGTGCTAGTGTTATTTTTTCCTCAGGCTACAAGTCATTTAATAATTGTTCGTTTCTGAGCCAATTAATACATAATAAATTAACTGTATATATTTTAAAACAGGAGAATACTTGTCTCCTTAATTTTCTATCTCAATGTACCAAAAGTGTTTCCTTCATGTACTCCTGCCAGACGGGTGTCAAGTCTTAGTTAATCAAACGTCAGTGCCGTACATTAGCTAATTGACTTGTAGCCCCTTTTTGGTCACACTTCATGAAATTGTACCTCCTCATCTTCTTGCTTTTCAAACATATTAGCTTTTATTTAAATTGGAGGATAAACTAAACTGAATTCAGTTGTTAACTCATTATTCAGCAGTGTTTTCTTTGCTTCATAAGTAATTAAGTATTATTGCAGCATACCAGATTACTGATGCTGTTCATTTAAGTAGCTCCAGTCTAATAATCAAGCAATCAATTTTTTTTTTCATTACAAATGCCAATGTATGAACTAATACACTTTAACTAAAGGATTACAATAGGATGAGCTGGTGTTGTGTCGCTTGTGCATGCTCTGAGATACTGACACTGTCTACCACATCATTAACAATGTGGACATTAATTTTTCTGCTTTTTGAATCATTATCATTCATGATTAGATAAAGCCTTATTTATAAGATGAAGTGCATGAAGATGAACATGCCTAATCTTCTCTGCACTCTGTCTTTCACATTAAGACTGTGTTTCTGGTTTTGAGGAGATGAGCTGAACACAGAGGATTAATTTCTAATTCCAATATCTTTTTTGTGGAGAAGCGCCTCATTACATATTTAGTACACTGTGTGTCAGCACATCCCCTACTGATTTGATATAGAGTCTATATTTTACATGTTCTAGTTTGTGTATTTGCAACAGGAGTGTAGAGCCGAGATTTGTCAAATGGTCTTCTGTTAAGGTATTTTAGCACTTCTCTGCGATGCAGGCAACAAAATCCCTGTCTTCCTGGGTCTCACAAGTTGTCTTGAGCACAGAGCAGACCCAAAAAGTGCAGATTCAACATTCGAAATGCAATACTGCCAACCTGCTGTTTCAGTAATGGTTCCCCTACACTCATGATCCTGTTAAGTCAACACAGCCATATAACAGAACATCCAAAGACAGTCCAGCTTGCTTATATATTCACTTACCCAGCAACATAGACAAGGGAAATGCTTGAATGTCGTTCGTCATTCTTGTTTTGTCTTGTTGTAGAGGTGTGTCAGTAGTTGTGCCTTTTTGTGAACTGCATGATTTAATTCTGTACAGAATCCATGTTTTTCCAGCAGAAAAGCAAACAAAAAGACCAAAAACAGTTGTACTCATCCATCATTCTGTGTAGAACTGAAGTACTCAAGGGAACCAAAATATGAGGATGTGATCAGAGCATATCTCTGTGTTGTCCATATGTAATAATAGAAAATAAAGGCATTTTAAGTAGCTTTGTCCCATGTGTTGTGTAAATGTAATGTTTTCCACTTATGTCCAGCGGGTGGCGTTGTATGCATAAAATAAATGCCAAGAAACAACTTAATAGCTGAGTTTGACACATAGATGACAGCCCGGTGTATGAAAAAAAATCTAAATTGACACTGTTTTATGCCTTTAAATGAAGGATATTGCATTCACCATTTACTGATAAAGTCCACGTAATCCGATCAAAATCACCTATTTAATTGATGCTAATGTGACAGATTAATAAGCACGTGAAATTGAGTTTTACATGAAAGCTACATTTT
>VURO01038855.1:25751-37944 GCA_015108175.1 Pelvicachromis taeniatus
TTTTTTGACAATTTTATAGGGATAAAATAGATTTTTTCTTTTTTTGCTACTACTTTCTTTTTTTTTTTAAACATTTTTTTCTACTTAAACTTGTAAGCCAAAGACCGTGTTACTTATCATCAGTCAAGGTAAAGCTGTTAAATCAGAGATGACACTCCCACGTTCCTAAAAAATGTTTCCCATCCATCACCCACTGTCCCTGATAGTTCAGAGCCAGTTTTCATGATCTGCATATGGAATAAGCCAAATATTGCAGTTTCCATGGCAATGCTTCTGTGGAAATACCTGCAATATTTTGTCCATTTTTTGTGAAAGTATCTACTCAATAACAACGCTTCATAAACTGTTTACTTGAGGATAATTTCCTCACGTAAAGACAGTAATAAGAAACACATGAACTGGCATTTGCCTTTATTTAGAAATATTTAGTGAGTTTACATTATAAATTTTAACTTGATGTATTGTGCATTTACAGTTGGACAAATGTGTCTTCTTATAGGTGAACAGGGGGACGGGAAATCAGCATTAAATCAACATCTCTTTCATCTTTTTAAACAACCAGTAGAAAGGGCTCAGTTTAAAACATGTACTTATCTTTTCAGAGAATGGACTTATTCTTTCAGAAATATAAAGGATACAGATAAAAATATGACTTCTTGAATCCTTCCTTCTTCTTCCCTTCCATCTGTTTCCCTTCTCACTTGGAGAGTTTGGTGATGACACGGATTAAAGCCCCATTCTCATCCTTTAGTCTCTGGTTTTCCATCTTAAGCTCTGCTTTAATCTGAGGAAAAAGAGCGTATAAAAACTTAAGGGTGGACAGAGTATCTAAAACTAAAACTCCTAAACCTCATTGTCCCAGGTAGAGCATTTTTGCTTACAATGGTTAATATAAGGATTTACTAAAACCTGAAATCTGTGTATTGCTTGTTCTTAATTTGTAGTTTAAAAGTAAATTCATATTTTGGTAGTGTCTTCATGGGCTACACACCAAGGACTGGTTTTTATTTCTGGTCATGTCAGCAATCTTTCCCACTTTGGTCACAACAAATGTGAGGTAGCAGATTCAGTTAACAACAGACCACCCGCAGAAAACATGCTAATCTACCTCTACCTCGGATGCTTGCAAAACCACAAGTAAGCATTTTTTGCTATAAACAATATTTACTTTGAGTAGAAAATTTGTTTCACTAGATTTGATCGACAGTGACCATAACACCCCATAACTGTCATAACATTTACATACAATATTAATAAATACAATGATCTGTACGGAGACCACACACAAAAGTTGTGCATAACAAAGGAAAGGGAATCATGGGGATACAGAAAGGTGTCTTCGAAAAGAGAAAAAAATTTTTTCATGCTCACAAAGTGGACAGCAACAAGGTCTGGCTTAAAGGGAAACTCAACACAAGTTTGCTGGTGTTTATAAATGATGGATGTAATTTCAGGGTCTGCAGTCTCTCTTATTACCAGCATGAGATGGTTCCTGCATGTCCAGCTGTATCGTAGTCTATGGGAAAAATGATTTTTGGCTCCTTTGATCTATGGCCACAGTAAACACTCTCCTGATGAGTTTCTGGTCTTAGTCACTACTTTTAAGTTTCTGGACTTCATTCAAGTCAAATAGGATGGAAAAAAACAGGTATGCTGCACAGAGGACCTACCTTGTGACTCATAGTTTGCTACTGTATAATTGTTCAGTGCCTCTTGGTATCTCAATGCGATCCATCATTTCTAATTTCAAAACACTCAAATGGCCTGAGGCTTCTAAACCCTTTTCTAACCAAACCTGACATCACACTGACTACGGTCGGGCCATCTTTTATATACATTCTGTGAAGGTTTCTGGCTTCTACTCTTATTAGTAACTGGTACAGAAAGAAAACTGGCCTAAAGAATAAAGGACTGACGGATCTTTATTAAATAAATACAACAATGTGTTTATACACACCAACAGCCAGATACGTTTAGACCAGTATTGAATAATTTCTCTGTTGTAAAGGTATATTTTTAGACCAGCATCTTTGTTTAGGTCTCTCATTCACAGACAACAAGGTTTGTGTTTGCATTCACTTGGCCAGAACACAGCAGACATTTGTGGGCTTTACACTGCATATGAATACTGATTGCTCACTCGCTGCAGTGCGCTACAGCCAGCAGAGCATAATGGTGACAAATGATGTCAGCTAAAGCCACTGAAGACAAAACAGCTGAGACCACAACACCAAGTTACAACCAAACACTTACTGTATATTCTCAAAAGAAACTAAATGTTAAAATTCAGTTTTAAGGCATTTATAAGACATTTACCTTTAGTTGTTCTTCCATATCTGATATCCTCTTTTTAAGGCTCCAGCTTTCCTTTAAGTATAATCATTAAAGGTAATTAAAATAAATGAGCAAACATGCTTATAAAACACTTCTCCTCTTGAGTCCATACCTTTTTTTCTGCTTCTAGCACATTGGCCCCACAATCATCCTGCCTCCCCTTCTGCAGCAAAGAGAGATTAGTATGAGAAAAGATTGCAATTTATGGAAGCAGCTTGATGCTGGATTCTGTATTATCATGAGTTAACGTTTCATATTTATGTAAAAAACAAAAAAAGACTGTTCCCCTTTTTAAACAAATGGTTAATCTGTTTCTCAGCAGTGTTTCTGGATCATTATTTCAACTATTGCTTAGAGTACCTGTGCTCTCGCCAGCTGGTCTTGAATCATGGTGAGTTCCTGTTTACTTGTTTCCAGTCGGGACTTGAGCCTTTGATTTGTTGCCAGTGCCTTTTCATACATCTGCAAAATACCCACATGCTAGGATTTCCACCAGCAAACACTGCCACCAGTGGTGGTAGTTTCAGTTTTCATCATTTACCATCGGGGTCAGATTTCTCTCTTAAAATATACTGACAAACATTAGATTGCCATTAGGTGTAGTATGTGTTATATATGTGTTACACATATAGTGAACTACTTTTCTTTGTTTCTTCCCATGATATTCACATTAGCTGTAAGGGAAATGCTTCAACAAGTTTTGGATGACTCACTCATGACACTTATGTTTGTCAAGATAAACTGTGCTATCTCTGGTGATCATATTCATAAAGCAACATAGGACCCATTAGCATCTTAGTATCTGTCCCCCTGAATATGTTAGCATGCTAATAGTGCCTGTATCTAATTGTTACAATTGCTTTATCTAATTAATGGCTGAAAGAGGTAATAGCATAGCTGTGGACACTGTTATATTCATATATTTTCATATGAATAAACATTTTTTTTAATCCCAAAGGAAACAGTTTAGATTTTTTTTCTCATCTGCCAACATTCAAAAAAAATGCTGACACATTAAATTTACATAATTAATTTCTAGTTGAAATTAGATTTGAATATTATCAGCAGTAGTTCCCATTAATTAATAATTTTCATTAAATCCAAATGTTAAGAATTATTGAGCCCACTGAATCTCTATTTGCTCTTTTTAGCTTTGTTGTTTTATTACAGTACATAAGCAACTACAGTACTGTCAAAAAGTAGCACTCAGTATCTACAAACTACAAATCTATACCAGTCACTTATATTGGTTTTAAAGGTGTATCACATACCTTTTTATAGTCATTATTTGCTGTTTCTTCCTGTGCCTTTTTCCTCGCAGACAGTCTGTTCTCTCTTTGTAAAAAGTAGGACTCAGCATGGTTTGTTGATGTGTCATTGGAGACATCAGATGATCCAGATGATCCTAATCTGAACACACAGGAGATGTATTAACTATTAATTCAGATTTAGCACACTCTTTGCCCAATTGAATGGCTATACTCCTGTCAGTAATGAATAGATTCCAGTTTTTGCTGTCATTCTGGTAATACGTGAATGCCTTTCTTATTGATTGTGTAAATCAAATTAGAAGAACCTTACCTAGACAGCCTCTCATGCTGAAATGAGAAGAAAATGTTTTAGAACGGGGTGCAATCTGACCAAGTTAAAAAAAAAAAAAATACAGTATGACATCCACAATAAACACTTTTAAAAACATTCCTAATTATCTTAACCAAGATATCAGCTGTGCTTAACCCCAACTTAAACCTTACATTGCTTAAGGAACCATTTCAATCCCATTTTTCCAGCAAATGCACAAACATTTTCTTTTTTTTTTTGGCTGTCTGGTTGGGGTCTGGGATGCGGGCCTTCCCTACTACTGCGGAGTCGGGGACGGTCTGCTTTTCTCCATCCCAGGGAAAAGGGTGACATCTAACTGTGTCTAGGTGCGGTTTCCCCTCTGGGGGGGAGGGTACCTGGACCTGGGGTATAGAGTTTGGGGAGTGTGAGTGTGTGTACAGTGTCCATTTGCTGCACAGTAACATTCAATATTTAGTATTTCCTGTTATTTACACTTAGATTATTGTGATGGTTTTGTGTTTATTATGTTGCTCTCTTTTTTGCTTGTTTTCCCTTTTTTCTTCTCTCAACAGGTGATCAAGGTGATTTTTTTTAAATGCCCTTTCTCACTGTCCCTCTTCCCCTCTGTTATTCGTTCCCTCCCTTTTTTTCTTTCTCCCTTTCCTATCCCCGTCAGTAACAACTGAAAATAAAATAAAATAAATAAATAATAATAACAAAGGTCAATCAAATGGATCAATACACCAATGCCGTGATGATCCGCTTGGTAAAGTAAATCCATTGGGCATCTTTCTTGGCCTTCAGACAATAATTCTGACAGCTAAAGATCCAAAAGGGACAGGCACCCCCCCCCCCCCACCCATAAAAAAAGCCAAACATTTTCTTCTGCATTAGACTGTTACAGTAAAATGAAGGTCATTTGGACTTGGAGCATATTTTATTACATGCACAATGTCAGCGAATATAGATACAGACCATATTATCAGTATTCATGCAATCGCATGTCTGGGTTTCTGGAAAATTACTTGTTCAAGAATTATGTTGAAAAGGGAAAAAAAAGTTTATGGCAGTCTGAAATTCTCAGCCAAGTTAAAGGGGGGGGGGGGGAGAGGAAATGATTCCTTAAATAAACTGACAAGCACAGATAGCTAGAACACATCCAAAAAAGGTCATAACTACTGCACTGACTTCTGCTTGCCACTCACTTAGGAGAATACAAGAGAATACATCAACTTATAAGGTTAGTAAATATAATATGGTATGAAATATAAAGACTATATACTTGTATAAACTCTTCCATACCATTTCTGCTGAGTTGACAGTTGACATCCGGTGACTGGGAAGGCCATAGCATAAGTTTGCTTTCTTTTGTGATTTGAAATTTCATTTTAAAGTTAAGACAACTAGCAACAATAGGAAATAAAAGTGGATGTAAAATGTATACTTGTGCGGCCACATTAAACTGTAGTGAAACTATAGACTGTATCTAAACAATGGACTTAGTTTTCTGTTCTGAAGACTGTAGCCATTGTAAAAGTCCCCTGAGCCTCTATTCTTTAGTGGCCAGCAACTGGCAGTGCCTGATTGCAAATAGAAGTCAGACTCTATAGAAAACATTCACTGGCTCCTCTGATCCATGAGCTCAACAAACACTCTTCTGCCCCCTGAATGGTCTCAAGCATTTGCATGAATTATGTTTATCATTACTGCAAAACAATCGCGGCTCAAATAGAAAATTGTTTAGAATAGGCCTATCTTGTCACTGATAAGGTAGGCCTTTCTCTGTGGAGCATGTTGTTATGTTGTCCCTTTGCCGGCATGTGTTTTTATACTGGCTCTCAGGCTTTCTCTCACAGGATATGTATTTGTCATAAAATGTATTTATATATTTATAATCGTATTTATTGTATCTGTTCATTTTAAATTGGCCATAAACGTGAGGTAGATAAAGTGCTTAGAATATATACAGTATAATAATGTATAATATATATAATGTAGTCCAAAGCCCTTTGAGTGGTCGCTATAAAACACTACATGAGTTTCACTCCATTTCCATTTCCCATGAGCTCCTTCAGGTTAATGTCACTCATTAAATTTGGTTTTAAAGCAGCTGCCGGTGGTGAACATGCCAAGCTGGAAGCTTCACTGCAGGACCAGTTATAGATGATGTCACAGTGGCTATATCCAGCTTTGTATACAATCTGTGGAGGTAACTCAGCACCATAAAGTATAGGAAATAAAGTTGGGTTTTTTAAACATGTGTTTACATTGTTTTTTGTGTATTTTAACTAAGATTGCACTTGTTTTCTAATGCTAACCAACTAGTTTCTGTGTCTGAACTTGACCAAATAGGAGGAGGAAATGAAAAATAAACAGAGAGCCAAGGCAAAACTAAACAGTAATTTTAGAAAAAGGTCAGACTGGAGTCTTCGTTTCAACAGTTGGATGTGTTTGTAAATGCTGTTTCTTTTGCTCTCCATGCAGACTGCCTACTTGCATCCTCCCAAACCTGTTAAATCATGGGTCAATAGCACTCAGACTACAAGCAGACTACAAACAGAAACATTTTCACTACCAAACATCATGTCCCTTGCCTACAGATTATGGACATTCATATAAAGAATTTCTTTATAGAGATTAGTAGGAACAAATAAGCAACACTATTGTCTGCTTGGAGGACTTCTTGGATAATTGTTATTGTTATATCAAAGAAACTTTTAGTTTGTCTACAATAAGTATGATCTGGTAGGATTTTTACCATTTGATTAGCAAACTTTATAGCAGAAACATCTTAACCTAAGAGGGCAAAAGAAAATATATACCCAACTCCTGTGGTGACATTAGCATTTAGCTGAAAGCACTGCTGTGTTTAAATACAGCCTTGTAAAGATACTAGCATGGCTGCCCACTTTTGTGTGATGTGAGAGATTAAAAGGCAAGAAAACAAAATATAGCCTACAGTAGAGAAAATTAGCTTTGCCACGTGTCTTTTCTAAACTCACCTTTCAATCCTCAAGTGTGCTTTCTGTTTATTCATCATAAGAAAAGCTCTTACTGTAACTCTTTTAGTGCAAACAATAAGCTTGTTAAAAGCTTGTAAAAGAGACGATTTTGCTTGTTGCCTGTACTTCTGCATTTTGTCTTTTAGAAAATTCAAACAGAGAATTGACTTGTTAATATAAGACAGTCCACACAGTTACAGTTTACACTGCATCTTTATTCTTCCAGACAGCTTTGGTAGAGACTGTAGTATAAACTTTAGCCAAAAAAGCAGACATGTAACCGATGTCTGAGAGGTACATGTCAAGCAAAATTGATGGAGATAGTAAGTGTAATTCTCTAAAGAAGAGCCAGGGTTTTATGTTAAAGGCACAATGTGTAAACATAGTGATATGCCTCAGTTCAGACATATATGGGACATTTAAGGAGATGACAACCAGTCATCTCTGCACACCCTGTCATGCTAGGTAAAGGACAATGAACAATATACTGTATTCAGACCTGGAAAAAGCTCTGATTTGTATTAAGCAGTATCGCACAGAAACAGATGCTGATCAAAATGTTTTTGTGTCTTTGTCTCATGAAGGACTGACTGACTCCATCTGAAATCTGTCCTCCAGCCTTTCCAGATTCTGTGAGGGACTTTTTGTCTAATGACCAGCTATTCCCAAATGGAAAATATGAGCTTCCCTTAGGACTAGCAGAGAGATAAACATCCATAAATACTGGGTTCCCACAAGTCAGTCCTCTAAGCACTCTGGCTCTCTTTCCTTCTGTTCCTCTTCATCCTGTCTTTCACCCCCTCTGTTCCATCTCTCTCTCTTTTTTTCTCTTGCCTCCTCCTCCTCCTCCTTTCTTCCTGTTGCCCTCTCTCTCACAAACTTTTCTCTGCGTCACACCATATATTTTTCTCAAGAGGTTCTTGGTTTATATAAACAGATAAGACTAACTGCTTATTACAACATTTCCTTCAAGTTTTCTTCTCCCTTGCTCACGTAGATCAATGTGTAGCTTTATTTATCAGTTTATGTATTACTATGGTCATTAGAACTATTCCCATATACAGTAATGAACAATATAAAACTGCATATTCTCCACATGGTTTATTACACATATTTAATAATGTAACAGACCCTAGAGTGCAGTAAAAAAAGTGATCATAAAGGTATGCTGTTCTAACTTACAAGAAAACACACAATTTATTTAGAATGGAAAAATAGCTCATTATTTGTTAAATATTACACTTTGGGCTGTATTGGGATACTAACCACCGAATCACCTCTGCAGTGATAGAATGTCAAACTGGAGTATCAAAATAAAACACAGTAATCATGTTGCAGAAGCAATTGAAGACGCATGAAGTTCAGCATATTTTGAGAAATTCTACTTCCCTAAGTATATATGTACTGCATGAATCATATAACATGATTAGCTAATTCCACACAATTATGTCCAAAAAACAAAACAGACCAAAGACATATAATTGGACTGAAGGCAGTGATGAGTTCTGTGTGTTCTAATGCTCAGAAATACCTCTGTGGCTTGTTTTCAACACGTTTCTTTGACAATGACTGAACCTCAAAGTTAATGTTTTCCTTTTATGGCATTTCCTGCCACTAAACAAACACTTAAAGATTAAAGACAATCAGGCCTTACCCGCAGGCTCTTAGTAGTGGCAACAGATGAAACTGGACAAGAGTCAGAGAGTTGCTTTCTGATGCGTGACGGATCTTTGTTGTGAGAAGGTAGAGATGACATCGCTCCCGGGCAGCTGGAACCGCTGCATGCAGCTGAATTGTCGACAGAAGTATGTCCAATTTTTTTTTATGTTCTTCTTAAACGGAAGAGAAGTAGAGAGATGTGTATTTTTTTTATCCAGCAAGATTAAAATCAGATTTGTTTGTTTCTCTGGTTAAAGGACAATCCAAGCGTCTTCTTCACGTGACAGTGAGACAGTGCATATGAGAAGAGAGTGAAACAATTGCACAAGTGTGAGAACTGTGGGGGGAAGTGGTGGGACGGGGGAGTGGGCGGGCTGCATTGTGTGTGCGTGTGTGTGTACCGAAGGATTTGACAGCAGCATTGTGCAAAGGGTTGTCAAAGGATTCACAAACCTGAGTAAAAATGAAAAAATAAATGAAAAAGACACATTAAGAGTGTTTTAAAATGAATCTAAATAACATTTTCTTTTTTGAAGAAAAGCCTGTTTTGTATATTACGGTGTAAATGTGATGCAATGTAAAAGATGTGATATAGTACATAATGCAAATCAAAGTAAACTTATTTCAAGGCAAAGTAGTATTTTTTCTTTGTGCATTAAAATGTGATTTAGAAGTCCCTTTAAGTAAAAGGGAACCGAGACTTTTACATTAAAAATAAATAAATAAATGAAAACCTAACAGTTTAAATAACTAGCAGAAGATTAATCTGAATGTGCAGTAGTACACGAAGGAAAAGTAATAATAAAAACATACGTGTATACTATATGTTACGTTATATTCTGTCATTAAAGCTTAATCTTTTGACCAAGCTCAAAGTTGCATGTGTTTGTGGTTACGTTAGTTACAATGCAATGCAACCTGCTCAAAGTCTATTTTTGCCATTCATTTACTTAAAAAATGGTTTTACGTTTTCTGTTTTCTATTCACATTATTTGTTTTCTATTCACAAATAATGCACTGCTGTAAATGTGTGCCAGTGGTAAAGACACACTTTTTTTTAGCAAAAATATCTGAGTAGTTCCTAAGTATTATGACAGGTGAAAGTTTTAGGAATCTTAGTCATGCACAACTAGGACTTGGCTTTATTTCTTGTTTCAGCCTCAGTCAGTGTAAGCATCGTCTGCATGTGCTCTAATCTCATTGAAAATCTAATAATTCCACAAATTGACATTTTTACAGTAATGCTGATGGGAGCAGATCGTTCATGATGTAGCTGCAACTACAGAAAAATTCTGGATTATTCTATTCATTTTATTGTTCATGCTGGACAACAGTGAGACAGTACAGTTTACATAAAGTGCAACATCCAATCAATGCAGGAGTCAGTCAGTCACTTAAAAAAGGTCTTTTAATCAGTTTCAGTTCAAAGACTACAAAAAGATGGGGAATCTGAGGTATAGATACATTTAGCAGTAACTGCAGTAACGTTTTTGTAAACTGGCTAAAAAAAAAAAAAAAAAGGATACATGGCACAGATCCTTCTCAGAGAGGTTTGGGTTTCTCCATATCCCTTTTGTTGAGTGTGCTTTATCACCTTATGGCAGTAACCAGGCACCACCTGCTGGCAAAAACTGTAGCTTTCACAAAAGAGCTTCAAAGAGCTACACAACTGTGTACAGATGTACTTGCATGTACATGTGCAACATGCATAACAGTTTAAAACTGCTACATAGTACTTCAGTAGACATAAAAATAATTTAGTAAACATAAATAGCAATTTGACCCTTGTTTGACGCACTGTGATTTTGGGTTATGTATATAAAACTGAATAGAATAAGGTGTCATATATAACACATTGTTTTCTCTGTCACTCTAATATACACAGCTGTGAGTTACAAGTTTCAGGTGTGGTTTTTTTAATTTTGTGTTTTAAATTCTTTCCATCTTTCTGTTGATTCATTCATTTATAACGGCAACCATCACGTATGTTGTTAAGACTTGTGTTTGTATAATTCAAGTAAAGATACAATACTTTGCAGCACATGTTGAAACCAAGTAAAACCTGAAAGGTGTACAGTACAAGGCTACAGACCAAACTGGGGGAAATGGAGGACTGCAAAAATCCACTTTTTTTTTCAAATAATTCAGCTGAACTTTTACATCACATAGCAACAGCAGTGTGGAACAGAAAACATGTTTTAAGTGATCTGAAGCTATTTACAAACGTTATTTACAAAAGCGTGATGCACAAATATGGTTCAGATTAAACTTTATAAGACTTGAATCATTTCAAGACTTGAATCTATTTGCTGTGAACCCACAGTGTTCTTTCACTTTAGAATATCAGCTTCCAAAACTACTTCACATACTTCCCCTTCATAAAACCAAATCCAAGAACTGACTTCAGTCCCTTCTGCGAGGGCTCATCTGTGCCCTCATACTCTCTGTGCTGTCCTGCCATTCCACTTCTTTTTTTCTCTTTAACATAACTTTATTCTTCTCCCTCTTCTGTAATGTCACCGCCCACTTGCTTTTCCAGTGCATGGTCCTCCATTTCCCTCTCTTCTTCCCTTGTTTTATCTTTTCTGTTAGTTTTTGTGGCTGACTCCACTTCAAGGTGGGGGCACTTGCCACCTGAGATGGACACATACTATTAAATGTTAAAAAATACTTAAAATGCAATATCAAAAACAGATATTGACTTCAAAGAAGTATAGCTGATGAGGGAGTGTGAAGTGAAAGCAGATCAACCAGAGCATCGCTTCTAATGTTTAGGTCCAAAGGGCCTGCTTTGTCTGTGAAACTAAAGAGTTCTTTTTATAACATTCATTCCCTGATTGTCTTTTTGAAGAAGAAAAAAAATAAATAAGTTGAAGCAAATTTACCATCCTATTCATTTTGATGCCTTGTTCCTATAAATCTCCACTAGTACAACAGGCTAAACCACTATAAAGCACACATTTACCACATCACGGCACAGCAGAGCCACATATTTCAAATGAGGTGAGCCCGAGACACAATTGACACTTTCATCACCCTTTTAACCCATGTCAATATTTTACAAATATCATGTGAATGCAGGGCGATCATAGATCCAACCTGTTGTATCTTATTGAACCAATTGAATTTATGAAAGAACCTTTCACAAATTTCGGAGGAACTATTAATACTAGAAGCTGGGGAAACATTCAGAGCACCAGAACCAGAGGATTGTGAAGACACACCTCTGCTTAGGCCTTTACAGGCTTGGCATTCAGACACCTAAACTCACCACAGCATTGAAGCTGGTCCACACTGAAAGAGTGAGCAGGTCTTTAACAGCTTTTGGGTGGCTAATTGTTGGGTGGACCCAGCTGTGCACTGGCTCCTCAGGAGAAATGGATGTCGGCTGAAGTCAGGAAAGAAGGAAAACGGGACACATTAAAGCAGATAGCAGGTTTGCTAGGGCCGTGACAGTTCCATGTTTATCTGTGGAGAGAAACTGCAATGCTTCAATTATCACTATCTTGGCACCTTTTAAAAAAACAAATTTATATGCTACAACAATGTGTGTGCATGTGTGTTTGTTTCTGAAAGATAACGCTAAATGAAATAACTATATAATTATTTAATATTAAGAGTCTGGTTGAGGAGAG
>VURO01038868.1:0-10085 GCA_015108175.1 Pelvicachromis taeniatus
AAGCAAAATAAAACAAAAATAAAACAAAAAAACAAAAAAAAAAAAATATAATTCTAAAAAAAAAAAAAATACACACAAACACAAAAAATAAAAAAACCAAAAAAACAAACACAAAAAAAAAAAAAAAAAAAAAAAAAAAAAAAAGGAAAAAAAAAAAAGATAAAATAAAAAAAAAAAAAAAAAAAAAAAAATTATAAAAAAAATTAAATATCACAACATAATAAGAAAAAAGTACCAAACACACGAACGGAACCATGTCATGAAAAACGTTTCCACCCGGTCTGTATGCACTGTGACACAGAGAACTTCCTCCATGTGTGATTTTGGGTGAAATGAACGCTTTTACGTGTTTTTAAAAGCTTTAACGCCAAAGATTTTATTGTAATAACGTGGCAGTGGGCTGATGTGTTGCGCTTTGTTGTGTCCAGAATGGCAGCAGACGTGTCCAAACACTAGTGTGTAACACATCGTGATTTCCCTTCATTTGTTCCAGGTAGGAAGGTCGGCTTTAACAGCACGCGACACGATAACATTCAGTACACAGTGACGAGTGATGAATCTGGAGCTACTGCTGCTCGTGTTTTACAGACCCCAGCGCCAAAGTAAAAAATAGAGCTAAAACCCGAGTAATGAAGGTTTAGTGATTTAATTTGTGGCCGAATTACAAAGTTTAATTCTGTGATTTATTAAGCATCATCAGCTGCGTTCTCATGTGTAGATAGTATACATTTGGGTGGCTGTAGGGCAGGTTAGCTACTGATTGGAAGGTTAGTCGTTCGATCCCTGGTTCCCCTAGTCTGCATGCCAAATATCCTTGGGCAAGATACTAATAACCCTCGTGTGAATGTGTATGAATGTTAATTAGACAACACTAAAAAGTATAGAGAATGTGATTGGGTGAATGAGACTGTTGTATAGAGCGCTTTGAGTACTCCAGGAGAGTAGAAAAGTGCTATATAAGTCCATTTACCATTTGCAATTGAGTCTTGTTGTAGGAGGCTGAATTGTGAGCAGTTTTGCTTTGGTGTTTCAGAAGGAAAAACTTTAGGTTATATTTAAAAAAAACAAACAACTTTGTAATTTCTCCAGTGAAGCTACACACAGACTGATAACACTGGTGTATGAGCACTGTTATTGCTGCATAATTTAGAAGAATATTCACAACTATCTGTGAGTGGGAGAAACTGTTCCAACAAGTCTCCTTCCACATGAATAAACATGGCCAAATTCAGACCTCTGTGCAACTGCTGGTTATTACAGAGTTGTAGAAAAGCAGCTCTGTCAGGGCTTCAGCTCTGTATTAGATTATGAAACCGATGAGTTGCAGGCACAGGTTGATCCCAAGCACAGGCAGGGTTTTCACCACTGACAGGAAGTTGAAAGACAAAGTTGCTGGATTTGCTGATCAGTAATGTCTGTGTCTTTTTTTTATTTCTTCCATCTCATCAGGCGGAGTGTCCATGGAGGGTTTGGAAGAGAAGCTCAAAGTTCTGTCCATCGCTAGGCGGTCCTGTCCAGAGGAGCCCACCTATCTGCTGGACATCGCCTTGCAGCCGAGTGGCCTACTGGCGGTGTCCTTCTCCAACTTCACCATCCACCTTCACAACAAGGACACTCTGAAGCAGGTGGGAGAGTATCAAGGCCACAGCGGGCGGCTCTGCGGGGTCACGTTTGGCCACACCTCCTCTGACCTCCTGTACTCCGGTTCTGCTGATGGGACGGTCCGGGTGTGGGACGTCCGCCGCCCCGGGACGGAGGCGGCCCAGAAGTTTAAAAGCGATCCATCGCACTGTTACTGCAGCTTCGACCTGAGCTGCAGCGACACGCTCCTGTGTGCCGGCACTGAGCAAGTGGACACTGAGGACAGCTTCCTCGTTTTCTGGGATTCCAGGAAGCCGGCAGGTGGGCTTCTTGGGGTGTACTCTGAGTCGCACAGTGATGACATCACACAGGTATGCTTCCATCCCCGGAATAAAGACTGGCTGGCTTCAGGCTCCACAGATGGCCTTGTTAATGTTTTTGACCTCAGCCGGGGGGCGGAGGAAGAGGCGCTGCTTGCCACCTGCAACAGCGACTCGTCGGCCAGCTCGGTGTGCTGGTCCGGGGCTGACTACACCCAGCTTCTGTGCCTCAGCCACGATGAGGGGCTGCACCTGTGGGATTTGGGCCAGCTGGAGACAGATGAGCCTCTCACCATCTTCAGCACCTTCGATGCTCGCAGCCTGACTCCACTTGCTGACGGGCAAGGTGTGGATTACCTGGTGGGGGGGCGGTGGCTAGAGGACAACCAAAAGCTGCTGGTGGTCGGCGGGAAGAACAACGGAGACCTCGACCTGATGGAGTGTGACGCCAGGGGTCTTCATCTGCTCAGGAGCCTGGAGGGCGGCCACACCTCCACGGTGCGCTGCTTCCTGTGGGATGCAGCAGGGGAGGCCTTGTTCACTGGGGGGGAGGATGCACAGCTTTTGCTGTGGAAACCGGGTGGAGAGGAGCTCACGGCAGGGAAAAAGGAGTCTATGAAGAGCGAGTCAGCTCTCAGACTCAAATCCAGACCTCATAAAAAACACGGCTACCACAGAGAAAAGAAGAACCCTGGTGAACCCTGACTGAAGCAGCCCTATATCCTAAAATTTAAAGCAGCTCAGCTGTTGAGGAAGATGTCAGTAAGCAGATAAAATTGTGTTTTTTCTTTGCCTCAGCTGTTAATAGACACTGTTGTTTTTACTGTGCAATTTTCTGTTTACAAGCAAAACATATTCTAGTGTGTCATAGCAGCTTGAATATGGACCTATCCACAGTTTACAAAGAAACCAGCTTGCAGGAAAATTGTGCCCAGGTGACTCTAAAAGGGCAAATTGTATTTTACTCTTTGATAGAGATCTGGTGGCCCCAGCTAACAAACAGGGCAAGTATTTTAATATGAAGAGAGCTGTGTGTGTTTAATAAAAACTTTGGCATGCTGTGTGACTTCACCACAACAATCAGTCGTTATTGTTATTACATTTGTACTGTAGCACTTCTCCAGAACCACGTCTCAGTTTTCAGGCTGGAGTTGCTGTTCCAGCACCTTACCAGCCAGCGTCCTCAGAGCTTTGTGGGTCTGGACAGTCTCAGTTCTCCTTGGGCTGGACATTTTCCACTGATTGCTTTAGTGATTTATGTTCATTGAATCACAAAAGCAGCTTTTCATGTCTGTATTCTCACAGTCATCTGTACTGTGCCTCTGATGTTTTCCAGAACCCAACACCAAGCGGACGAGCAGATGTCACTGTTTGTTGGTATCAGAATTGTATGCTGCTGCGATTCACATTCATTGCCACGCTGGCTCTTTTGTCGCTGTTTGACAGGTGTCACTCATGTTTTAGACTAGAAATGATTTGTCAATAAACAGAATAGTGACTCAACCAAAAATTATTAGAATTTAAAACTAGTTCAGGTTTCAGACTAAATGCTTCGTTTCAGTGTCGGCCCCTAATATGGTCATGTCGAGGTCAGAGGACCCTCCCACCTGCTGTTTAGAATTTCTGTTTCACTTAAAAGAAGAGGAGCTAAAACAGCTTGTTTGAGACAGTTGAGATAAATAAGGATTATTTTAACACCGGAATCATGCAAAGCTACTCAAACAGAGTCAAGTGTAAAAATCTAGAGCTGGAAATGAGCAGAAAGGGTCCAGTTTCTGTAAAAAATAATGCTTTGTATTTTCAGCTGTTTTCGATTAATGTTTCCGTATCAGTCACAGTTGAGACCCTTGGACTGTTGGTTGGGCAATGCAGGGCTTTTTATGATTTCTTGGCTTTGAAATGATGATCTGCAGCCCTCCTTGGCATAGTCTCACATTTACTACTGCTAATAAACAGCATATCACTGCCAGTCTACTGGCACTGAGCATTGACATGACTGAGTTGCTGGTTGATCACATCCACAATGAGAGCTATTTAAGGCCTACCCCCCCAATAAGGTTGGAAAATGAGCAGAATAAGTACAAGAAAAGTAAACTGTAGTAAAGTTTGCCCACATTGTCTTCCAACACCATTGCGGCACATATTTAAGGGTTCCCATGGCAGGATGGTGGTAAAAAGTGGCATAGATGTGGCGCAGTCTAAATAAGAGCAGGAACACTGCTCCAAACTGTTATAGGTGAGGTTTAATTACACTGCTATTGTAAAGTTCCCTGATGATTGGTTTCTACTAAGTACGATGAAACATACTATTCATTAAATTTGTTACACTGTACAGTATGAAATCCTGACAGCTTCCTCCTATATCCATTTTTACACTTTATATCTTCTAGTTGCAATGATTCCTTCAGCTGGCCAGCTGTTATTACTGGATTACTTCCTGAAAGTCACTTGAGCTGCCCGGCACAGTGGGATCACGCTGAAAGTGCAGCTATCCTTCTCAAATGGCAGCGAGTGGAATAACTAGACTGGCAGTGCAAGCATCTGTCTGTGTGTGTTTAATTCAAGCCAGTGGAGTCATGCAGTGAATCTCATTCACATTAGCGATCATTGCGGTGACTCAGGCTTCATCTTTGCATTCTTTTAACCATTCATTACTGTATGAATCTTTTGCATTGTGAATCATCAGCCGAGTCGTTAAATTCTATTAGTAAATACAGACGAACAGAACAAAGACAAATCTTTTTGGAGTCTCACTCTGGAAGCTAAATGATATTTACATGTGTTTAAAGGAAAGCAAAAGCTACCCAGATTTGGTGTACATAATCATGTTACCTTAATGTTTTAATTTGATTCCACATGATATTTGCACTCAGTTTTAGAGAGGACTCTACATTCTGCTTTTTACTATAAATGTTTGGTACCTTCATGTGAAAATGAAAGTTTGAACTGGACTCCCTCACTGCTTCCACGGGATTTGAGAGGGTAAGTAGCAGCCACATGCTGCTGATCAGATGCACTCGATTAACTGATCATCAGCAATCGTGAGCACCGCTGTAACAGCAGAGGTTTTGGGTGCGCATTAACATAATCCCACAATCTTCCCTTAAGTGGACGTCACAGCAAATTTGCCCCAGGGTCAGACTGTGCAATGTGAAGAGCAATTACAAAACCCCCCAGAGCCACAGCTCAAGAGTCTGCAGGCCCAAACATGTTAAACGTTAAAGTTCACGACAGCACAATTAGCAAATACTGAACAAGTATGTCTTGTTTGGAAGGGTTGCTAGGAGAAAGCATCTTCTCTCAAAACAGGACGTTTGCAAAAGTTGGACCTGAACAAACCACAAGACTTCTGGAGCAATGTCCTTTGGACCAGCATATCAGCACAAATACTAATAATAAAACACACGGGTGATGACCTGGGTTTGTTTTGCAGCTACAGGACCCGTGCACCTTGCAGTCACCGAGTCGACTACAACTTCCTCTGTACACAAAGTTTTCTTAAGTCAAATGTCAGGTTATCTGTCCAACAGCTTGGCTGCAACTCTGTTGTCCAATGGGACAATGATACTAAGAACAGCAGCAAATCTACAACAGAAAGTCTGAAAAAGATAAGCATCAAGGTGACTGAAATCCTGGACCTTAAATAGGCCGAGTATATACGAATAAACAATGAACTGAAGCAACATTGTAAAGACAACTGGGTGAAAATTCCTCCACAATGATGTGAAAGACTGATAAAGTCATAAAGAACTATTGCTGTTAAAGGTGGTTCTACAAGCTACTCAGTCACGAGTTTTTCACACGAGAGTCCCATGAAAACTGACTTCTTCACATCTGTATATATATAATTACACATAAAAGAGTAAACTTAAATTGCAGATATTACTGAAAGACAGCGATGGAGCCACACAGTTTATATAGGGTAACCACAATGAGCCCATTACTGAGAATGGGGTGATGCGGAAACGTCATCTTTTTTTAAATATATATCTATTTATATGCTATATGTCACAGCATGCCTAACTGCTAATTTTTTGGACACTCTTGCTTATTTGTATACTCATATAATAACCTTTTTATATAACCCCTGACTGCTTTAAAAAATATATAGAACTATTTCTAAAGTCATTTATTTTTAAATTGTTGATAAAGTTCATAATTCCTAATTTAGCAAGGCAGTTGTGAAGCTACAAATGAGGTTTTACTACTAAAACGTGTTGATATGGGAAATACAGCTGTAGAGAAATGGTTCCTCTAAGTCGTCTGAATGTAATTTTACTTCAGTAAGTGTGAACGAGGCCTCTAGCGGGCTTCATTGTTACAGTGGCAAAAACAAAGTGTGGTTTCGCTGGTCAATATGATACAGTTTTGCTATTTCTGTCCTCAGTGACAATGGTGACAAAACACTTCACTAGAGATGACGCTGACAATGCTCACTGCCTCAGACATACCAAATCTTGTGGAGTTCTGAATGAAGCAAAAAGGAAAAAAAAAAAAAGAAAGTGCAAAACTACAAAAATAAACAAATAAATAAATCACAAACAAAAATACACTCACCAAAGATATTCATTGAAAACTATAAAACACCAAGGTGATTAAAGAAATGCCAAAGGACTAGAAGAGAGGAAAATGATAACAGAACAGGAAAAGCAAACTCAAAGAGATAGCAAACAGCTAGAAGGATGAAAACAAGGAAGAAGACGCAAAAATAAAAATCATTTAGTCACTAAAGAATCCCGCAAAGATGCTGTGACTACATAGAATGAGACAAAATGACACTGAAATGAACAATTAAAGAAGCTAAGCAACCGCAGACACAGAAAACAGCTATAGAAAAACACGACGGGGTAGAAAGTTTTAGTTATTTTGTTTTAAAGGTGGGAAACCTTTTTACACGGCCCACTGCCTCATAATTGTCCAAGCCAATAATCAGCAACTAACTAATATTCACGCACTGCACACAGTGCGTTAATATTAATAATTATTGATACTTACATGTTAATACACCAGTAATTCAAATACATAACATAAAGCTAGGCCTATGTAACACTTGAGTTGACCCGTTTCCTGTATAGTGACTGCTCTTATATATGGTATAGTTTTTTTTTATTCAAAAATTATTTGTATAATTTGCTGTAAAGTTGGAGCAGAAACTATTTCGTTTGTAAATGTGTTATTTTTAAAAACCTACCAGAAAACCAATACGCGAGCGAGTAAAGGGAACACCCATACATGTCCTAGCATTAGCTATATAGCGCATTCACAGACCTATATATCACAGTTATGTAACTCTCGCTGTTGTGTTGCTCTCTATTCGTCTTTCACATCGTCTTTCGCCGCTTCGGCTGCGAGGTCTTCAAAAACACTCATAAATGTGCAATAAAAGATTGGGCAGAACGAGCGTTAAAGTGCGGATACAGAGAAGTGAGGTGCAGGGCCGGGCCTCGGACAGGTTTAGCCTCATTCCGGCACGCTGTGTGGTGAAGCCTCCACACATACACACGGCACTTCGCTCTCTGCCCCGATCTTTTTCCTTGTCCCTTCTCCTCTACCTAACCGACGGATTCGGAGCCTCGTTTCTCCGTGTTGTGATTGACAGCTTCGGCTGTCCAATCACAATTGCGGTAATCGCTCCCTGCAGCCAATCCGCTTTGTACGTGGTTCAGATGCTCGTCTAGCACGCTACGCTGCGTCTCTGTTATGTGTGCCATGGTCTCAACCCAGCAGTGTTGACAATAGGGTGAAAGGAAACAGCCCCGGATCATAGACGAGCAAAGAAAACACCAAAAATCCAGGGGTTTGGGGAAGACGAGCGAGTGAATCAATAACAGGAATGTAAATGCGTTAATGTAATCGTTTGTATAGGTGTATTTTGTAATTAATGGGAGTTTGAGGATTATTCCGTTGGAAGGAAGGCTACTCGTGGGTTTGGCTGTTTCAGGCCAAAGATTTTCCTGCTGCTCCGCCGCTGCTGGGGAAAGGCTGTTCTCACCGAACTGGAGGTAGCCTAACTAATAGCCCGATAGCTTTCCAAACATAGGATAACTCCTCGCCGCCGTCTCCGTTGCGAACCGCAGAGGATCAAGGTAAAGTACTACGATTGGAGAGCTACCAGCCACTTGGTCGGCTGCAGCTTGTCGGGTCTGGACTCGGGACGGTGTGCGTTTCCCAGCCTGGTCACTCTGTCAGTCTGTGAGCGCTAGCTAACCGTAGCAGCATTTGCACTGCCCCGTATTTACATCTGGGATGATGGGTGATCGCCCGAGCCCGCCCAGGTAACTCTATCTTATTAGCACACATTAGCTTTGATATAATCGCAGGTTTCATTCTTCTAATCAGCTTCTTGTGTTTCCCTTGGCTGGTGGCGGGTCTTAAGCTAAGGCTACATGTTCAACTTGAGCTAACCCGCGATAATCGTTGCACTAACGTTAGCTAGCTCCCGAAAATACAATTTTCTAAAGTAAAGCTTCAAAGCATTGACATGAAAGCCGCTTTATCTTCATGGCTATAATATCTTAGAGCTTTATTTGGTCTTTGGAGACGACTATTTAGCGTTCTATGCGGCTTTCTAACGGTTAGTCGGGATGCTAACAGCGCTAGCTAGTTAACGCTAGTGAGGCTATCGCGCTGTCAAGTTTTGAATACTGCGCTGCCTCCTCCTCCTGCTGCTGCTGCTGTCGCTGCCAGGCCCGATTTGCCAAAGCTAACGCCAGCTCTCCCGAACGGCTTCATTTTTGACCTTAGAGTTGATGGCCTACTTTGCTGCTCTAGCTGATAACAGCAGCAAATATGTGACATCAAATTGCACTGTACAGGCACTGGGGTTTATTGAGTTATTTGCTGTATGCAGCGGCCCATGGGCTCTTTCGCTCAAACTAAAATGCTGCTGTTTAATCCTCGTGAGTTGAAAAAGCCCCGTGAACCCAGCCTGCGACAAGTTTAGCTTTCCTGTCAAGTGAAGCCAACTGTCAAACGGTGTGGCGATAATCCTACATGAACTTTGACTGGCTGTGCACTAAGACGCTGTTTCTGACAGGCTCGCACCTCTAAACTTGTCATGTTATATTTTCTTGCACAGACCACCATTGTTTCTACATATTGGGTAATGTGTATAGAACCGTTAGGAGGGATGGAGAGAGATCATCACCACTAATAACAATGTAGTGACATTGTAGATGAGAGGTGGGAGCATGGTGAAGAGTGGAATGATTCAGACTAACTTTGAAGTATTATCATACTACTCCTACTTTTGCTTTTATTTTGCATAGTCTGTTGATCCCCAGCCATTTACAGGAGGCCAGGTGTGGCCTTTCATACACGTATATTTGTGCCGTCTGTGTTTTAGGAAGGTTTACTCCTGTTCTGTGTCACATCTGACTCAACTTTAAGGTTCTAGAGTTTAATCATGCTGTTAGCAGGCCCAACCCTAACACAGACATCTTAACATCCAAAGTCTTCTGTGTTTATGACAAGGCTGGTACATTAACTGCCTCTTCCTTATCAGCTCTGTGTGGTTGTGTGTGTGTGTATGTGTGTTTGAAAGTTGCTGAGTTCATTTGTACTTAGATGTGTGAACAGCGCAATTCACCCATGAATGAATCACACCAATTAGACAGGCTGTCAGGTTGCAGCATTCAGCTGATAGTAGCAACAGGAGACTTTCTGAAGTATGAGGATTCAGTACAGTAGGGCAAGGGATTCATACTGGTATTGTTAGTATAGGGACTGCTAATCAATTTGTTAGCATTTTTTTTTTTTTTTGATTGGATGGATGTAAAGTAACCTGTCTTCTTTATGTTGCATTAGTAATTTGTTGCTGTGATATGCATGATACTTGCATGACTCTTGTTCTTGGGAGGCAATAAAAGCTGCAAAGCAGGATGAATTATTGGATTTAAGGGTATATTGTGTGTTTAACTTACACAAAGGACAGTTTGATGCAAAAATTAATGCATGCACGGATATTGCATGCATTGCTTACATGTTGAACTGCAGCATATATTTTCAGACATTTACTGCTGGCAGTAAATATTGAAAGATACTTTTTTTTTTACTTATTATAATGAACAATTATGTTTTCCTTAGCAAAAAAAATAGAATAAATAATAATAAAAAAAAAAAAAAAAAAAAATAAATTAAAAAAAAAAAAAAAAAAAGGGATTTTTTTTTTTTTTGTGAGGGAGA